>OU342743.1:354063389-354135997 GCA_910589775.1 Avena eriantha | reverse complement strand
TACAATAGTGATTGCATCTGTGTTCCTTTCCTAAAGTACATGGATCCACCAGTGTCATTGCATGTGTTTTCTTTTCCTAAACCACCACCAGAGTAATTGCATGTGTCTTATTTTCCTAAACCACTACCAGAGTCATTGCATGTGTGTTCTCTTCCTAAACAACCAACAGTTTCATTGCCTGTGTCTTCTTTTCCTAAACCACCACCAGAGTCATTGCATGTGTCTTCTTTTCTTAAACCACCACTTGAGTGATTGCATGTGTGTTCTTTTCCTCAACCACCACAAGATTTATTGCATGTGTATTCTTTTCCTCAACCACCACGAGAGTCATTGCATGTGTATTCTTTTCCTAAACCACCACCAGAGTCATTGCATGTGTGTTCTTTTCCTAAACCACCAACATAGTCATTGCATTCCTTTCCTAAACCACAACTAGAGTCATTGCATGTGTGTTCTTTTCCTAAACAACATGGATCCACCAGTGTCATTGCATTTGTGTTCCTTCCCTAAACCACCACCGGAGTCATTGCATGTGTCTTCCTTTCCAAAACCACATGGATGTCATTGTATGTGTGTAATTTTCATAAACCACATGGATGTCATTGCATGTGTGTAATTTTCATAAACCACATGGATGTCATTGCATGTGTGTAATTTTCATAAACCACATGGATCCATCAGTGTCATTGCAAGTGTCTTATTTTCCTAAACCACCACCAGAGTCATTGTATGGGTGTTCTTTTCCTAAACCACCACCAGAGTCATTGCATGTGTGTTCCTTTCTTAAACCACATGGTTACACCAGTCATTGCATCTATGTTCCTTTCCTAAAGTACATGGATCCACCAGAATCATTGCATGTGTCTTCTTTTCCTAAACCTCCACCAGAGTCATTGCATGTGTGTTCTTTTCCTAAACCACCAACATAGTCATTGCATTCCTTTCCTAAACCACAACTAGAGTCATTGCATGTGTGTTCTTTTCCTAAACAACATGGATCCACCAGAGTCATTGCATTTGTGTTCCTTTCCTAAACCACCACCAAAGTCATTGCATGTGTGTTATTTTCCTAAACCAACCCTAGAGTCATTGCATTTGTGTTCTTTCTCTAAACCACATTGATCCACCAGTGTTATTGCGTGTGTCTTCTTTTCCTAAACCACCACCAGAGTCATTGTATGGGTGTTCTTTTCCTAAACCACCACCAGAGTCATTGCATGTGTGTTCCTTTCTTAAACCACATGGTTACACCAGTCATTGCATCTGTGTTCCATTCCTAAAGTACATGGATCCACCAGTGTCATTGCATGTGTCTTCTTTTCCTAAACCACCACCAGAGTAATTGCATGTGTCTTATTTTCCTAAACCACTACCAGAGTCATTGCATGTGTGTTCTCTTCCTAAACAACCAGCAGTTTCATTGCATGTGTCTTCTTTTCCTAAACCACCACCAGAGTCATTGCATGTCTCTTCTTTTCTTAAACCACCACTTGAGTGATTGCATGTCTGTTCTTTTCCTCAACCACCACGAGAGTCATTGTATGTGTATTCTTTTCCTAAACCACCACCAGAGTCATTGCATGTGTGTTCTTTTCCTAAACCACCAACATAGTCATTGCATTCCTTTCCTAAACCACAACCATAGTCATTGCATGTGTGTTCTTTTCCTAAACAACATGGATCCACCAGTGTCATTGCATTTCTGTTCTTTCCCTAAACCACCACCGGAGTCATTGCATGTGTCTTCCTTTCCAAAACCACATGGATGTCATTGCATGTGTGTAATTTTCATAAACCACATGGATGTCATTGCATGTGTGTAATTTTCATAAACCACATGGATCCATCAGTGTCATTGCAAGTGTCTTATTTTCCTAAACCACCACCAGAGTCATTGTATGGGTGTTCTTTTCCTAAACCACCACCAGAGTCACTGCATGTGTGTTCCTTTCTTAAACCACATGGTTACACCAGTCATTGCATCTGTGTTCCTTTCCTAAAGTACATGGATCCACCAGTATCATTGCATGTGTCATCTTTTCCTAAACCACCACCAGAGTAATTACATGTGTGTTATTTTCCTAAACCACTACCAGAGTCATTGCATATGTGTTCTCTTTCTAAACAACCAGCAGTTTCATTGCATGTGTCTTCTTTTCCTAAACCACCACCAGAGTCATTGCATGTGTCTTCTTTTATTAAACCACCACTTGAGTGATAGCATGTGTGTTCTTTTCCTCAACCACCACGATATTTATTGCATGTGTATTCTTTTCCTCAACCACCACGAGAGCAATTGCATGTGTATTCTTTTCCTAAACCACCACCAGATTCATTGCATGTGTGTTTTTTCCTAAACCACCACTAGAGTTATTGCATGTGTCTTATTTTCCTAAACCACCACCAAAGTCATTGCATGTGTGTTATTTTCCTAAACCAACCCTAGAGTCATTGCATTTGTGTTCTTTCTCTAAACCACATTGATCCACCAGTGTTATTGCATGTGTCTTCTTTTCCTAAACCACCACCAGAGTCATTGTATGGGTGTTCTTTTCCTAAACCACCACCAGAGTCATTGCATGTGTGTTCCTTTCTTAAACCACATGGTTACACCAGTCATTGCATCTATGTTCCTTTCCTAAAGTACATGGATCCACCAGAATCATTGCATGTGTCTTCTTTTCCTAAACCTCCACCAGAGTCATTGCATGTGTGTTCTTTTCCTAAACCACCAACATAGTCATTGCATTCCTTTCCTAAACCACAACTAGAGTCATTGCATGTGTGTTCTTTTCCTAAACAACATGGATCCACCAGTGTCATTGCATTTGTGTTCCTTTCCTAAACCACCACCAAAGTCATTGCATGTGTGTTATTTTCCTAAACCAACCCTAGAGTCATTGCATTTGTGTTCTTTCTCTAAACCACATTGATCCACCAGTGTTATTGCGTGTGTCTTCTTTTCCTAAACCACCACCAGAGTCATTGTATGGGTGTTCTTTTCCTAAACCACCACCAGAGTCATTGCATGTGTTTTCCTTTCTTAAACCACATGGTTACACCAGTCATTGCATCTGTGTTCCATTCCTAAAGTACATGGATCCACCAGTGTCATTGCATGTGTCTTCTTTTCCTAAACCACCACCAGAGTAATTGCATGTGTCTTATTTTCCTAAACCACTACCAGAGTCATTGCATGTGTGTTCTCTTCCTAAACAACCAGCAGTTTCATTGCATGTGTCTTCTTTTCCTAAACCACCACCAGAGTCATTGCATGTCTCTTCTTTTCTTAAACCACCACTTGAGTGATTGCATGTCTGTTCTTTTCCTCAACCACCACGAGAGTCATTGCATGTGTATTCTTTTCCTAAACCACCACCAGAGTCATTGCATGTGTGTTCTTTTCCTAAACCACCAACATAGTCATTGCATTCCTTTCCTAAACCACAACCATAGTCATTGCATGTGTGTTCTTTTCCTAAACAACATGGATCCACCAGTGTCATTGCATTTGTGTTCCTTCCCTAAACCACCACCGGAGTCATTGCATGTGTCTTCCTTTCCAAAACCACATGGATGTCATTGCATGTGTGTAATTTTCATAAACCACATGGATGTCATTGCATGTGTGTAATTTTCATAAACCACATGGATCCATCAGTGTCATTGCAAGTGTCTTATTTTCCTAAACCACCACCAGAGTCATTGTATGGGTGTTCTTTTCCTAAACCACCACCAGAGTCACTGCATGTGTGTTCCTTTCTTAAACCACATGGTTACACCAGTCATTGCATCTGTGTTCCTTTCCTAAAGTACATGGATCCACCAGTATCATTGCATGTGTCATCTTTTCCTAAACCACCACCAGAGTAATTGCATGTGTCTTATTTTCCTAAACCACTACCAGAGTCATTGCATATGTGTTCTCTTTCTAAACAACCAGCAGTTTCATTGCATGTGTCTTCTTTTCCTAAACCACCACCAGAGTCATTGCATGTGTCTTCTTTTATTAAACCACCACTTGAGTGATAGCATGTGTGTTCTTTTCCTCAACCACCACGAGATTTATTGCATGTGTATTCTTTTCCTCAACCACCACGAGGGCAATTGCATGTGTATTCTTTTCCTAAACCACCACCAGAGTCATTGCATGTTTATTCCTTTCCTAAACCACATGGATATACCAGAGTCATTGCATGTGTGTTCGTTTCCTAAACGACATGGATCCACCAGTGTCATTGCATGTGTCTTCTTTTCTAAACGACCATCATACTCATTGCATGTGTATTCTTTTCCTAAACCACCACCAGATTCATTGCATGTGTGTTTTTTCCTAAACCACCACTAGAGTTATTGCATGTGTCTTATTTTCCTAAACCACCACCAAAGTCATTGCATGTGTGTTATTTTCCTAAACCAACCCTAGAGTCATTGCATTTGTGTTCTTTCTCTAAACCACATTGATCCACCAGTGTTATTGCATGAGTCTTCTTTTCCTAAACCACCACCAGAGTCATTGTATGGGTGTTCTTTTCCTAATCCACCACCAGAGTCATTGCATGTTTGTTCCTTTCTTAGACCACATGGTTACACCAGTCATTGCATCTGTGTTCCATTCCTAAAGAACATGGATCCACCAGTGTCATTGCATGTGTCTTCTTTTCCTAAACCACCACCAGAGTAATTGCATGTGTCTTATTTTCCTAAACCACTACCAGAGTCATTGCATGTGTCTTCTCTTCCTAAACCACCACCAGAGTCATTGCATGTGTCTTCTTTTCCTAAACCACCAGTAGAGTTATTGCATGTGTCTTCTTTTCCTAAACCACCACTAGAGTCATTGCATCTGTCTTCCTTTCCTAAACCACCACTAGAGTCATTGCATGTGTGTTCCTTTCCTAAACCACATTGATCCACCAGGGTCATTGCATGTGTCTTCTTTTCCTAAACCACCACCAGAGTCATTACATGTGTGTTATTTTCCTAAACCACCACTAATATCGTTAAATGTGTGCTCCATTCCTAAACCACATGGATCCACCATTTTCATTGGGTCTTCTTTTCCTAAAACACCACCAGAGTCATTTCAAGTGTCTTAGTTTCCTAAACCACCACCGGAGTCATTGCATGTGTGTTCTTTTCCTAAACCACCACCAGAGTCATTGCATGTTTGTTCCTTTCTTAAACCACATGGATACACCAGTCATTGCATCTGTGGTCCTTTCCTAAACCACATGGATCCACCAATGTCATTGCATGTGTCTTCTTTTCCTAAACTACCACCAGAGTCATTGCATGTGTCTTATTTTCCGAAACCACCACTAGAGTCATTGCATGTGTGTTTTCTTCCCAAACAACCACCAGTGTCATTGCATGTGTCTTCTTTTCCGAAACCACCACAAGAGTCATTGTATGTGTCTTCTTTTCCTAAACCACCACCGGAGTAATTGCATGTGTGTTATTTTCCTCAACCACCACCAGTGTCATTGCATGTGTGTTCATTTCCTAAACCACCACCAGAGTCATTACATTAGTGTTCCTGTCCTAAACCACATGGATACACTAGAGTCATTGCGTGTGTGTTTCTTTCCTAAACCACATGTATCCACAAGTGTTATTGCATGTGTCTTCTTTTCCTAAACCACCATCATAGTCATTGCATATGTGTTTTCTTCCCCTAAACCACCACTAGTGTCATTGCATGTCTGTTCTTTTCCTAAACCAGCACCAGAGTCATTGCATGTTTGTTCCTTTCTTAAACCACATGGATACACCAGTCATTGCATCTGTGGTCCTTTCCTAAACCACATGGATCCACCAATGTCATTGCATGTGTCTTCTTTTCCTAAACTACCACCAGAGTCATTGCATGTGTCTTATTTTCCGAAACCACCACTAGATTCATTGCATGTGTGTTTTCTTCCCAAACAACCACCAGTGTCATTGCATGTGTCTTCTTTTCCTAAACCACCACAAGAGTCATTGTATGTGTCTTCTTTTCCTAAACCACCACCGGAGTAATTGCATGTGTGTTATTTTCCTCAACCACCACCAGAGTCATTGCATGTGTGTTCATTTCCTAAACCACCACCAGAGTCATTACATCTGTGTTCCTGTCCTAAACCACATGGATACACTAGAGTCATTGCGTGTGTGTTTCTTTCCTAAACCACATGTATCCACAAGTGTTATTGCATGTGTCTTCTTTTCCTAAACCACCATCATAGTCATTGCATGTGTGTTTTCTTGTCCTAAACCACCACTAGTGTCATTGCATGTGTGTTCTTTTCCTAAAGCACCACCAGAGTCATTGCATGTTTGTTCCTTTCTTAAACCACATGGATACACCAGTCATTGCATCTGTGGTCCTTTCCTAAACCACATGGATCCACCAATGTCACTGCATGTGTCTTCTTTTCGTAAACTACCACCAGAGTCATTGCATGTGTCTTATTTTTCGAAACCACCACTAGAGTCATTGCATGTGTGTTTTCTTCCCAAACAACCACCAGTGTTATTGCATGTGTCTTCTTTTCCTAAAACACCACAAGAGTCATTGTATGTGTCTTCTTTTCCTAAACCACCACCGGAGTAATTGCATGTGTGTTATTTTCCTGAACCACCACCAGAGTCATTGCATGTGTGTTCATTTCCTAAACCACCACCAGAGTCATTACATCTGTGTTCCTGTCCTAAACCACATGGATACACTAGAGTCATTGCGTGTGTGTTTCTTTCCTAAACCGCATGTATCCACAAGTGTTATTGCATGTGTCTTCTTTTCCTAAACCACCATCATAGTCATTGCATGTGTGTTTTCTTCTCCTAAACCACCACTAGTGTCATTGCATGTGTGTTCTTTTCCTAAACCACCACCAGAGTCATTGCATGTGTGCTCATTTCCCAAACCACCACTAGAGTTATTTCATGTGTCTTCTTTTCCTAAACCACCACCAAAGTCATTGCATATGTGTTCTTTTCCTCAACCACCACTAGAGTAATTGCATGTGTGTTCTTTCCTAAACCACATTGATCCACCAGTGTCATTGCATGTGTCTTCATTTGCTAAACCACCACTAGAGTCATCGCATGTGTGTTCCTTTCCTAAACCACATGGGTCCACCATTGTCATTGGCTCTTCTGTTCCTAAACCACCATAGTCATTGCAAGTATCTTATTTTCCTAAACCAGCACTAGAGTCATTGCATGTGTGTTCTCTTCCTAAACCACCACCAGAGTCATTGCATGTGTGTTCCGTTCTTATAACCACATGGATAAACTAGTCATTCCATGTGTGTTCCTTTCCTAAACCACATGGATCCACCAGTGTCATTGCATGTGTCTTATTTTCCTAAACCAGCACTAGAGTCATTGCATGTGTCTTGTTTTCCTAAACCACCACTAGAGTCATTGCATGTGTGTTCTTTTCCTAAACAACCGCCAGTGTCATTGCATATGTCTTCTCTTCCTAAACCACCACTAGAGTCATTAGATCTGTGTTCTTTTCCTAAACAACCGCTAGAGTCATTAGATGTGTGTTCCTTTCCTAAAACACATTGATCCACCAGAGTCATTGCATGTGTGTTCCTGTCCTAAACCACATGGATCCATTAGTGTCACTACATGTGTCTTATTTTCCTAAACCACCACCAGAGTCATTGCATGTGTCTTCTTTTCCTAAACTACCACCACAGTCATTGCATGTGTGTTCTTTTCCTAAACAACCACCAGAGTCAGTGCATGTGTCTTCTTTTCCTAAACTACCAATAGAGTCATTGCATGTGTCTTCTTTCCGTAATCTACCACAAGTGTCATTGCATGTAACTTGTTTTCCTAAACCACGACCAGAGTCATTGCATGTGTCCTCTTTTCCTAAACCACCAATAGAGTCATTGCATGTTCTTGTTTTCCTAAACCACCACAAGTTTCATTGCATGTGTCTTCTTTTCCTAAACTACCACCAGAGTCATTGCATGTGTCTTATTTTCCTAAACAGCCACTAGAGTCATTGCATGTGTGTTCTTTTCCTAAACCACCACCATAGTCATTGCATTCATTTCCTAAACCACAACTAGAGTCATTGCATGTGTGTTCTTTTCCTAAACAACATGGATCCACCAGTGTCATTGCATTTGTGTTCCTTTCCTAAACCACCACCGGAGTCATTGCATGTGTCTTCCTTTCCTAAACCACATGGATGTCATTGCATGTGTGTAATTTTCATAAAGCACATGGATCCATCATTGTCATTGCATGTGTCTTACTTTCGTAAACCACCACTAGAGTCATTGCATGTGTCTTCCTTTCCTAAACCACCACTAGAGTCATTGCATGTTTGTTCCTTTCCTAAACCACATTGATCCACCAGGGTCATTGAATGTGGTATCTTTTCCTAAACCACCACCAGAGTCATTCACTACTAGGAAACACTTGTTCTGCGGCACATGTAAATCTATCTTCTGTGGCTCATATGTGTGTCGCCACTATTACCTCGCCACTGATATATGCTTTCTGTGGCGCATATAGATAAGCGCCACCGAAATCTCAAACTTCTGTGGCGCATTTCTGCATATGCGCCACAGGAATATGTTCAGTGGCGCATATAATCCAATGCGCCACATAATGTATATGTGCCACAGATACCTTTTCTATATGCGCAACTGAATATATTACATGTATTCAAAGTAAAATACGTTCCTGGTGTATAATCAGGTATTTATACAGGATTTATACAGTATTTATCCAGATCAGTATAAACAGTACAATGCACATGTAGTAGATGGAAACCAACATATAATACAAACACAAGTATAATGTCATCACACTTAGAGCCAGATCGAGATACATATGTAGTTTCAAGTGCCAAATTTTTACACAAGTGCCGAATACAAACTTCATATCATCTCACATTACAAATATGATGTGGCCACCGCCGCCTAAACTATGATCAAATAGAATACAGTTGTGATAATGGTGAGCAAGAGCATGAGTGTGGGCTCCCCGGATTATTCATCCGAGAAATCCTTGTTATGCATACATCCACGTTCCCATAATCAGCGAGCCGTGGAACATAACCGACAGGTATCATTACAACATCTATAACATAACAAATTACAAGACTTACATAAATGCCATTCTAGCTACATCCTCCTTAGCAGCGGAATATCATCTTGCGCAGAGCCCAATCGGGCCTCAACCTATAGGCAGCTAGTTAGGAAGACGGCCTAGCTCGCTGGAAGTCACCATAATCTTCTGATGTCGAACTTCTGAAAGTCTGGCCAAGTAAATAGCCAGGGACACAGTCGTGAGTACTTTTGAATGTACTCGCAAACCACCAGGATGAAGGAAATAAGGAAATGCAAGTCTGGCTGTGGCGAGATAGCTCTATCTGGGTTGCATTTTGAAAGGCCTAGAGTACCTCTTGTAGTTATGGCATCTCCATATCTTTCTTGAAAAAGAGTTTGAAAACATGCCTTTTTTATAAGTCAAGACATCTCCATATCTTTGTTGAAAAAGTGTTTTGAAAACAGTTTTGGAGTAAAACCCCTTTTTAAGCCACTTGGACCACCACCGGTCAAAACAAAACTTTCGAACTCGGGTTCCCCTGGAACCTTCGTCCACTTCGTCCTTGTTTCCCAAACAAGCACAGTTTGGGTACTCCTAGCCAACACATTTACAACCGTCCTTGACCGTGGACACGGCTATTCGAATAGATTATACTCTGCAGAGTTTGCGCACTTCCCCATAAGAATCAATACATCCGCCGGGATACAACCACGACCCACTAAAACTGTAGATGGGGGTCCGGATAACCGAACCTAACTTTTGCTTGTCGACCCTAGCGAAGGCATGCTCTTCCTTTTGGGTTTGTTCTCCCCGGCAACAAGTATGTGGCTCCCAGCCATAGTCCTGCCTTCTGTACATGCGCATACCCAAGCCGCAACTTGGCGTATACCTTAAATCTGGTGACTACACTTCCTTCCGTACTCGAAGTCCTCCCGTCTACGGGAGACCCAAGATTTGCACCAGCCTCCTGCCAGTACAGGCTCACTCTTGCCGAAGCAAGCAACAGGCTTCAGATCCGAGATCTGGTAGCGCTTGCCCAGAATTCTAGGGATCTCTCCCTATAAGCATGGTAGAAGCTGCCTCGGCTAATGTGGACAAACTGCGAGCTAACCCCAGCACCTGGGGCAATGTGCTTGCGCGGATAAAATTTGTTCCGGTAAAGGCGTAGAACATCCCGTCATATTCTCACTTCTCATCATCGCCATTTCTTTTGCTAAAACATCCGCTTGGAACGATGCCTTTTTCCAAGGGTTTTACAAAACAGTTTTGAAACATTTTGTCAACACTCGGATTTTTAATCCTAGATGCCCGTTATGCCATACCTCGCAATCCCAGGATTACCATTTTTGCGAGACATAACGGATTGGATATCACAGTACATCATCCATTACAAACCATACATAAGGTCTTACACAAATAAGGATCTCATGATCCAGTCTTAATAGAACAAGCAATGGAAATAAAAGATAAGCGTAGCGGTGGGGTCCATCTTTAGGGGCACAGGCAATGCTGACGAAGGAAGATAGTCCTAGTTATCATAGCCGCCCTGCTGCCCATCATCTTGATAGTCTCCTTCATAGTCTGGCCATGAGAATAGCCAGGGACAAAAGCCATGAGTACTCTCTAAGTACTCGCAAACTACCACTAACAAGTAGTATAGTTCTAAGTTAAAGGGCTAAATCTAAGTTTAACTATAGAGTTAAGTTTGAAACCTAAGCTGAGTTCTGAAGCAAAGAAAGATAAAATAAAGTTCTAGAATCACTTAAGTTGGGAAGCTATTGTCATAAACACAACCCTGTTGTGGTCAAGTCAAGATTCATCATTCATTTCATAAGATATTTGGAAAACATCTGACAACGAAATAGTATGGCCATTCCAACTGTCCCTAACCGCGAACGCGGCTATTCGAATAGTTTGACACTCTGAAGAGGTGGTACACTTTCACCAAAAGATTCGATACATCTGTCAGGGATAACCCTGAATCATCATACTTAGTATGCAGATAATCAAACATAACCTTCCCTTTACAAACCCTAGTATAAGCACCTCTCCTATGAGCATGGCCTCCCAACCATGACCATCAGTCATCTTGGGCACTGCATAGGTGGTCATCCTGAGAGGTAGCCTCAGCTCAAACCTCTCCCGCGAGAGAACTAATAATAATGCATATAAATTTCCAGCTAAGCCTTACCCAATTCCGGTAGTGTGGTTGTACGGTAAATTTGGAATGGTATCGCATCCGAATCCAACCATCAGTTTTATAAAAGGGTTAAGGCTCATGCCTCATCATTTTCATCATCATAAACCATTTGTGTTTCTCAACACATGTCAAAACATCCACATAGAATGACTCATCATTCCAAGGTTTTCATAATTCATTTTCACCAAGTGTTCCCATCTAAAGTGACTCAAGTTTTTGATCTACTCTAAACTACTAAGTTAAGAGTGTTCAATAAGGTGGAAAAGATGGCTTCAATCTCATGCCATAGAATGACACCTAAAGGGTTCTAAATAGGTCAAGTTTTATACTCTTTATGCTACTTTCAAAACAAGTAAAGAACGTTGGGTAAAGTAAAGAAAGTAGAGCTTGTAAATAAGACTTGGGTGTATAAATGTCAAAGTAGTGTGACCAAAGCATGCCTAAAGCATCTCTGATAAACCATATAGTTTAATCCTAGATTACCAAAAGAAGCTTTCCTTGGTTGGTGCAGGGGTTGAAGTTTTCTTCTTCTTCTTCTTGGTAGAACTCCTCCTCCTCGAAAGCTTGGTCGGTACTATCGTCTATAAATACATACGGAGTACACAATCACCAAACAATACTTAACTAGACTAATTAGTATTCTAAGACACACACTTGATGATCTATTATCATCTCAAGCATCAAAAGTTTAATTTAATAGTTTCACTCTTTTTAATTTAGAAAAGTAATTTCTACTCATTGAAAAATTAACTAAGATTTAATATTCACCACTTAAAACATGGGATCATGTGGACAGATGTCATCACCACATATTCTAACATGTAGGAATGGGATTTAAGGGTTGGATCATAATTACTTTGGTTTAAGTTTAATATTTAATGATTTAAAGTGACTAGAAATGTCTATATAGCATTATTTTGGTACTAGTCCAAAGTCACTGCACGTAAACCTTAATATTATTACATATTTAGGTAGTTATGATGAAATGTGATTTTTGAGAGTTGGAATCAACTCAAAACCTATCTTAGTTGATTTTATAAACATGTTGCAAGGTGTAAATGCTTCTGTTTTGTTATTTTTACTAGGAGAGATCTATAACTCTAATTGAATTAAATCCAACGGGCTAGGATATATAACTTCAATACCTTTCTGGCACAATTGGTTTCATGCAATTTGGATTTGTCAAACTTCCAGAATTGATTTTTAAACTAGTGGAAAGAAACTAGATTAACTCTAATTAGAAAAAGCTAAATTTGAATCTCTAACTCGCGCGGGAACTAACTGTGCAAGCCCAGCTACGCACAGTGAGCGCAGCGGGCTGCCTGACATGTGGGCTCCACCAGTCAGCGACACAGAAACACCGAAACGGTATCGGGCATTTTGGGCCACACGATCTAAAGAGGATCTAACGGTGCAGAGTCATCGTCGACGACGGATTACTCCGGCGAGAGTCTGACCTAGACGCAGCGATGGGCGTTGACTGGGGGCATACAACGGCTCCGGCAAGGTCGGTGAGGAGGGCAAACGGGCTAATAGACGACGGCAAGGTGAGGCGCGGTTGCGGCGGAGCTTGGGGTGCCCTAAATCGCAGACGCCCTTCTCCTCCTGCTGCGGTGGCTTCGGCTCCAATTCCGGCAAGACAGAGCTCGAGCGGCTTCGGCGAGAGGTGGGTGAGGTTCAGTAAGAGGTGGGGATGGAGTGAGTGTGGATGAAAGAGGCTGGGGTGGCCGCTTTATATAGGGTCGACGAGAGGGCAGAGCGAGCTCCGCTGAGGTCATCGATGACGATGGTGCGAGGATCTCTCGGAATGGGCGAGGGCGGCGATGGATTCTCTGTCCCTCGGCGATCCTCTAGGGCTTAAAGGCGCGGCAAGGTGAGGTCTGAGCTGGTCGGGAGCGTGCGGTGCACTCAGCGGGGGCGGCGGTGTTCGACGCGGTTCCTCCGGGCTGCTGGTCGCGAGGCGGCGAACGAGGATGTCTAGGTGGTTGCTGGGCCTGCTGCGGGTGCTGCCACGCAAGGCTAGGGCTGGCGAGGCTGGTGCTACTCTGGCGGGCGCGGCGCTTCGGGGTGATTGGCATGGCGGGCAGAAGCATGGGCGTGAGCAAATGCGGCTGGTCCTCCGCTTGATTTTGGTCGTGGGCTGGTCGAGGCAGTGTGGTGTGAAGGCGCTTGTGTGCCAGCGAGCGAAGGAGAGCGCGGGACGGGCTGGTGCGAGCTGCCCATGGTCGACCTGGCGCATGGCGTCGGGCGACTTGGTACTGGAGAAGATAGGGGAGAGGGAGAGAGAGCTAGGGTCGGGGTTTTAGCTGGGGCACAAGGGGACCGAGTTAGGCCCAAATGGTGACCAATTCCACTACTCACTATAATGTTTTGGAATTTGAAAGATTTGTGCCTGCCACCTGTTTGATTAAATGGCCGCAAGATGGGTGATGGTGCGATCCTTCTTTGCACGCTGGTGGCGAAGAGACTGGCAATCCTGGATGAGCTGTGCGAATGTCTGGGCCTTCTGGTCGGCAATGGCACGGTTCTGGTTGGCTAACTCTCTGGCATTGTACAGTTCCTGTTGTCTCTCATGAAGCAAGAAGTCAAGATTCTCCACTTGACGCCTCAAGTCAGGTGACTTGGCATCTCCATCGGCATTCCCATGAAGTCACGTCTTGCATAGTGAGCGAAACGGGTTCCTTGGATCTTGTTGACACTGAGGGCACATAGACGTGCGAGAGCTTCATGCATTGCCCTGGCTCACCCATCTAGCCAGTTGTTCTCTCTCACGGAGAACTGAAGAATTCCAGAAGTTGGTGCTTCGATGCTTCCTCTAAGGTCCGCAATGACTA
Source organism: Avena eriantha (assembly GCA_910589775.1). Taxonomy (NCBI): domain Eukaryota; kingdom Viridiplantae; phylum Streptophyta; class Magnoliopsida; order Poales; family Poaceae; genus Avena; species Avena eriantha. The sequence continues at coordinate 354,121,897 of OU342743.1, read as the reverse complement.
GCCACTATAGGTATCCTCCCGGGGGTCCTGGAAGTTGAGCTCCAAGAAACTCCGGATCTGGGCGTCCTAGTAACTCCAACAGTGAATCCAGATCCCTCTCGAAGATCAGTTGACCTCCGTTTCCCAACTGGTAGAACTTGCTGAACTGAGACTTCATCTACAAGAATTTAGGATGAGGAAGTTAGTGAAGTGATCAAGTGTGTCAAATTTGAAGTAGTAATGTAAGAATTTTGAGGAACATGAATTTTTGACAAAGAGTGAATCCACAAGGATAAGAGAGGAGATAGTTTTTTCATAAATACTCACTTTGGTATTGAAACTAAGTTTTTGTTTCAACGTCCATTCTAACTAGGGTCTTCTATGGTCAGGATGGCTCTGATACCAACTTGTCAACACCCAGATTTTTAATCCCAGATGCCCGTTATGCCATACCTCGCATTCCCAGGATTACCATTTTTGCGAGACATAACAGATTGGATATCGCAGTACATCATCCATTACAAACCATACATAAGGTCTTACACAAATAAGGATCTCATGATCCAGTCTTAATACAACAAGCAACGGAAATAAAAGATAAGCGTAGCGGTGGGTCCATCTTCAGGGGCACAGGAAATGCTGACGAAGGCAGATAGTCCTAGTTATCATAGCCGTCCTGCTGGCCATCATCTTGATAGTCTCCTTCATAGTCTGGCCATGAGAATAGCCAGGGAGAAAATCCATGAGTACTCTCTAAGTACTCGCAAACTACCACTAACAAGTAGTATAGTTCTAAATTAAAGGGCTAAATATATGTTTAACTATAGAGTTAAGTTTGAAACCTAAGCTGAGTTCTGAAGCAAAGAAAGATAAAATAAAGTTCTAGAATCACTTAAGTTGGCAAGCTATTGTCATAAACACAACCCTGTTGTGGTCAAGTCAAGATTCATCATTCATTTCATAACTTATTTGGAAAACATCTGACAACGAAACAGTATGGCCATTCCAACTCTCCATAACGGCGGACGCGGCTATTCAAATAGTTTCACACTCTGCAGAGGTGGTACACTTTCACCACAAGATTCGATACATTTGTCAGGGATAACCCTGAATCATCATACTTAGTATGCGGATAATCAAACATAACCTTCCCTTGACACACCCTAGTATAAGCACCTCTCCTATGAGCATGGCCTCCCAACCATGACCATCAGTCATCTTGGGCACTTCATAGGTGGACATCATGAGAGGTAGCCTCAGCTCAAACCTCTCCCGCGAGGGAACCAATAATAATGCATATAAATTTCCAGTTAAGACTTACCCAATTCCGGTAGTGTGGTTGTACGATAAATTTGGAATGGTATCGCATCCGAATCCAACCATCAGTTTTATAAAATGGTTAAGGCTCATGCCTCATCATTTTCATCATCATAAACCATTTGTGTTTCTCAACACATGTCTAAACATCTCAATAGAATGACTCATCATTCCAAGGTTTTCATAATTCATTTTCACCAAGTGTTCCCATCTAAAGTGACTCAAGTTTTTGATCTACTCTAAACTACTAAGTTAAGAGTGTTCACTAAGGTGGAAAAGATGGGTTCAATCTCATGCCATAGAATGACATCTAAAGGGTTCTAAATAGGTCAAGTTTTATACTCTTTATGCTAGCTTCAAAACAAGTAAAGAACTTTGGGTAAAGTAAAGGAAGTAAAGCTTGTAAATAAGACTTGGGTGTCTAAATGTCAAAGTAGTGTGACCAAAGGAAGCCTAAAGCATCTTTGGTAAACCATCTAGTTTAATCCTAGCTTGCTAATCGTAGCTTGCCTTGGTTGGTGCAGTGGCTGAAGTTTTCTTCTTCTTCTTCTTGGTAGAACTCCTCCTCCTCGAAAGCTTGGTCGGTACTATCGTCTATAAATACATACGGAGTACACAATCACCAAACAATACTTAACTAGACTAATTAGCATTCTAAGACACACACTTGATGATCTATTATCATCTCAAGCATCAAAAGTTTAATTTAATAGTTTCACTCTTTTTAATTTAGAAAAGTAATTTCTACTCATTGAAAAATTAACTAAGATTTAATATTCACCACTTAAAACATGGGATCATGTGGACACATGTCATCACCACATATTCTAACATGTAGGAATGGGATTTAAGGGTTGGATCATAATTACTTTGGTTTAAGTTCAATATTTAATGATTTAAAGTGACTAGAAATGCCTATATAGCAGTATTTTGGTACTAGTCCAAAGTCACTGCATGTAAACCTTAATATTGTTACATATTTAGGTAGATATGATGAACTGTAATTTTTGAGAGTTGGAATCAACTCAAAACCTATCTTAGTTGATTTTATAAAAATGTTGCAAGGTGTAAATGCTTATGTTTTGTTATTTTTACTAGGAGAGATCTATAACTCTAATTGAATTAAATCCAATAGGCTTGGATAGATAACTTCAATACCTTTCAGGCACAATTGGTTTCATGCAATTTGGATATGTCAAACTCCCATAATTGATTTTTAAACTAGTGGACAGAAACTAGATTAACTCTAATTAGAAAAAGCTAAATTTGAATCTCTAACTCGCGCGGGAACTAACTGGGCCGACCTAGATATGCATAGTGAGCGCAGCGGGCTGCCTGACATGCGGGCTCCACCAGTCAGTGGCACAAAAACATCGAAACGGTATCGGGCATTCTGGGCCACACTATCTAAAGAGGATCTAATGGTAGAGAGTCATCGTCGACGACGGATTACTCCAGCGAGAGTCTGACCTAGACGCGGCGGTGGGGGTCGACTAGGGGCATACCAGGGCTCCAGCAAGGTCGGTGAGGAGGGCAAACGGGCTAGTAGACGACGTGAGGTGAGGCGCGGTTGCGGCGGAGCTTGGGGTTCCCTAAATCGCAGACGCCCTTCTCCTCCTGCTGCGGTGGCTTCGGCTCCAATTCCGGCGAGACAGAGCTCGAGCGGCTTCGGTGAGAGGTGGGTGAGGTTCAGTGAGAGGTGGGGATGGAGTGAGTGTGGAGAAAAGAGGCTGGGGTGGCCGCTTTATATAGGGTCGACGAGAGGGCAGAGCGAGCTCTTGTGAGGTCATCGGTGACGATGGTGCGAGGCTCTCTCGGCATGGGCGAGGGCGGCGATGGATTCTCTGTCCCTCGGCGATCCTCTAGGGCTTAAAGGCGCGGCAAGGCAAGGTCTGAGCTGGTCGGGAGCGTGCGGTGCACTGAGCGGGGGCGGCAGTGTTCGACGCGGTTCCTCCGGGCTGCTGGTCACAAGGCGGCGAATGAGGCTATCTGGGCGGTTGCTGGGCCTGCTGCGGGTGCTGCCACGCAAGGCTAGGTCTTGGCGAGGCTGGTGCTACTCTGGCGGGCGCGACGCTTCGGGGTGATCGGCATGGCGAACAGAGGCATGGGCGCGAGCAAATGCGGCTGGTCCTCCGCTTGATTTTGGTCGCGGGCTGGTTGAGGCGGTGTGGTATGATGGCGCTTGTCTGCCAGCGAGCGAAGGAGAGCGCGGGACGGGCTGGTGCGAGCTGTCCATGGTCGACCTGGCGCATGGCGTCGGGCGACTTGGTACTGGAGAAGATAGGGGAGAGGGAGAGAGAGCTAGGGCTGGGGTTTTAGCTGGAGGACAAGGGGACCGAGTTAGGCCCAAATGGTGATCAATTCCACTGCTCACTATAATGTTTTGGAATTTGAAAGATTTGTGCCTGCCACCTGTTTGATGAAATGGCCGCAAGAGACCAAAGTTTGAATTTTGGTTTCAAAATTTTTGAGTGTTCTCCACTGATGCTAGGTAGTCTCTGGTTGCAAGGGTTGTTAAAGTGGAGCTCAAATTGGTGGTTTATGAAATAGGGGTGATCTAGACATATGCATATAATTCAATTTTCACATGCCATTTAAAATAAGTATTTGAAGGTTTTTAGCAGATCAAAAAGTGGGCCTTGGTACCTCATTATGTGTACTATCAAGGGGTGTAAAGATCCAGAATTATTTCTGTTGAGAAATGAGTGCTAGGAACACTAAAAGTAGTGTAGTGGATTAAAATGACCAAACTGACCATTCCTCCTTTTTAATTGCTTTTGATTTGATTTTCTTTGGGATTTTCTTGGGAAAGATTTAGATGATGTTTAATTTACCAAAGAAACATTTTATAAGCAATGAATCATAGAACCATGGCAATTCAAATCAATTTCTAAATTAAATGCACATACACATGAATGCTTTCATTTTTAATTTGGAAAAGTTTTTGTTAACCCTAATTTTGATGATTTGGATCTTGATAAGCTTGGCTTGAAGTTTTGGGATGTTACACATTTGTAGTTGGATAAATCCCAAAACAGTTTATTTTCTCAAAACCGGGGTTTTCCAACGAGGTAGGATGCTAACCATCATACTCTCGATCTAAAGGGATAAAATGGTAGGTACATCGGGGTGGTGCCTCGAAGGACACAAAGTCATAACTTGGAGGAGCCAAGTTACCATCGCAATATTTGTAAAACAAGACATGCAGTTAGATAATGCAATTTATAAAGAGGACACAAAACATGTAAAGAGAGTAGGACATATATTAGAGTTCGGGAGTGGTGGCTTGCCTGTGATCAGCAATAAGTCCCTGGACTTCTTTAGATATCCAAGAATACCCAATAATTAATAATAAGAAGTCCCTTCCTTCTTGACGTCAAACACTCATGCTATTGTCGTCATCGGGTACACATGCAAGCAGACAAGTCCACAATCAATTCAAGGCATACATGCATCAACCATTCAGCAAACAGACATAAGGAGTACTACTGGTCTTGGGAGGTTTTGGAGAAGTTGGGTATTGATAGTGGAATTACTAGTTTGTCATGGAGGTGTTTTTCCATTTGGAAGATAGTTGTCAAGGCTAGATACCACGAACTTGGATTAGGGTTCTGTGGTCTGTAGGATACCAATGTGCGAAAGTGATGTCATGAGATAGGTCTTGTCAAAACAAAACCAACACAAGTGGTTTCACTTGATTATCAATTTGTTAGATTTAGTTATGCTTTTTATAGTGGATTAAACTCTAGTTTGAGGAAATAATTCACCAGACGTTATCTGGAGCTCCAAAAATTATTCCCTTGGGTGGTCAGGTAGTGTTTGGTGTACTAAACCACCTAGAGTTGGAATTGTGCCAAACGAATTGTCAGAATGCCATCAAGGAATTCTCAAAGGCAGTTCTGTATAGTTCTTCTCTTTTTCACCAGATTAATTCTGCAGAAGGTATTGAGTTGAGTCCAAGGGCATGTGTTAGGCATTTAGAATATATTTTTTTAGAAGTTGGATTCACTCGTTTTGGAGTTGCCAAACTCCTGGAGTGATTTATTTAGTGAAAATACCTAATACAGAAGTATTTAATTTACTAAAATTCAACCAGAGCTCAATAAATTCTGAGCTGCTAGGATTTGATAGATACAGATTCTAGGAGGTGTTGAGAGTTGTAATCTAGTCAAGACCACATTTGGTTTGGCCTAGAAAATTTATCCAAGGCAGACAATTGCAGTTTTTGTTATTTTTGTTAAAGCCATCCTTCTGTTCACCTTGGCATAGGACCTATGCTAGATGATAGGTATATCAAATACCTCTCAGTAAGACTTTGTTTCAACTGAAATGAGTAAGGCTAGTTCACAGAGGAAATTGATTAGTGCAAAGTATACTTTGCAGCAGAATAAATCCCAGTAAGTAATGGAATTTATTTTTGACTTGGGGTTGCTTCTGCATTTTGAATCTGGTCATTTGGATTTCATTTAGATTTTGAAAAGGAATTAAACCTACTAGTATTTCTCTGGATCTGAAAATAAAAGAAAAAGGCAACTAAGAAGGCCAGGCTAGCTCTGGGCTACTGGGCCGGCCGGGTGGGAAATCGGCCCACGGCACACGGGGCGACGCGTGGGAGAGGCGCGGTTCGAACCTGACTGGCGGGGTCCGCCAGTCAGCGACAAGGGGCGGCTGAAATGGTACCGCGGATCTCGGCCGTCGGTTTAAGTGGTCGTCGTCCTCCTGACGACAACGGCGGCAAGCAGGAACCCTAGCAAAGGACGGTGCTGGGCGGGGAGCTCATCTGAGGGCTCGGGAGAGGTCGTGGTGGCGGCAGGGCAACACGGTCGATGGCGATGAGCATATCAGTGGGCGGCACGGCGGCGGTGGTCCATGGGAAGCAGCTCGCGCGACGGTGGCGGAGAGTGACCTCGTCGGAGCTCACTGGCGAGGACAGAGGAGTTGGTCCTGGACAGAAAGAAGAGCAGGATCAGATAGAGGAGGAGGAGGAGGGGAGCTCGTGAGCAGACATGCAGAGGAAATGGAGCAGGGGAGAAGGAGCCTTGCTCAATTTTTGAAGGAGGCCGAAAGCTCCTCTTCTTCTTCCTTCGAGCAGCTCAGAGCAGGGGCGAGGGAGTGGAGTTGGTGGAGAGTGAGTGGAGGGGAGAGGGGTCAAATGAGGGGCAGTGGCTGGCTGGGGGTGTCCTCGGGCCTATATACCAAGGAGGGAGGAGTGGATGGGGCAAATGTCCCATTTGGACATGGGGGAGAGGATTGCTAGCCAGTGATTGGTCCAGGGGACGATGGGGAGGGGTAGGATTGGTATTTGGTCATGCTGGATCAGAGAGGGAGGTGGTGGCAGCTGTGGTAATTAAGTAGGGATAAATCTTTGTAAGATTGTGTTGTCAATCTCTCTTTCTACTAGTCCAAGGGTAAAATGGGAAGGGCTGAGTTGGAGCTACAGTGCTGGTCGACTAGGGGTGTGTCCTGGTGTTGAGGTTAATGAATTTGCTTAATTGGCAATATTGGTCCAATTGATGGTTATGAAGGAAGTTCAGAAACTTGCATTGGACTAGAGGAGAAAATGGAACAGGTAGATAGATGAGGTCAAGGTAGACTCCTAGGATTTAATTGAGATTTTTATGTGGGGTTTTAGTCCACTTAAATCCAAAGAAGTAGTTTCTAGAAGGTTATGTGATAAATTTTCATTGGACAAGGGTGGATTTTGATGGGATAGGGTCCCAAATGTGAATACACACTTAGGGGAATTTTCCCAAGATTTATTGAGGCATGAAAGTATTTAAGACAATTATTATTCCAATTCAGCCATTTAAGAAAATGGACAATAAGAAATAATAAAGCTTCTCAAAAATATTTATTTTTGAGATGGGAAGATAGAGTGTGATATATGAAACTCACTTGAGCCAAAAGGTAGAGAAATGTTTTGGCAAAAACCAAACTTTACTTTAGGGAGGGAGTTTTGGAGATTTTGACTATGAAAGGAAATTAATAGATTTGGGGCCATAATAATTATGGATAATTATTGATAAATCCTGATGATCAAAGTAGATGATGTTGATAAGGTGTATCAAGAATTTTCAACCTTGTGGAATGGAAATCCAACTTGAATTAGATGAAGGAACAAGGTATTGAGGATCTAGGGTGAGGTTATTTTTATACCACAAAAACATGCTTGCGTCTTGGAGCTCGGAGCTCATCTTGGTGCAAGGGATATATAGGTGGGTAGACCAAGTGATAGAGATTATCATAGCAGAATAGGTTTGGATTAAATGCATTTGAGGTGATCTAGAAGTGATGGCCAACTTTGTTGAAATTAAAGCTGCCATGCAAAATGAGTCATGATACCTTATAAACCAAGTGGGTTTAAGCAGCACAGAGATCCACTTGGAGCAAGCAAAGTAGGTTTTGATATACCTCACTGAGTATATCACAACCATGGAGAGAGTTGGTCCATAGGAGGTTGGAGGGTCGTGGGAGCTTCTATCAAAGTAGGCATGATGACTAGATTTGTAGGAGAAGTTATTTTATTGCCTGCACAACCATCAAGAACAAATAGGTTGGAGGAGGATCTCACCACGAACAATTGTGGGCCTTGGTGATCCTTAGGATGTTTAACAAGATGGTTCAGGTGCATTTCCAAATATGCACATGGGATCAGAGAGGGAGGCATTCAAAAAGGTGATGTTGAAACTGTTTCTAGACTTAGTCAAATTTGGCAGTTTTGAGGATTTTGACTAGAGTATGAGACGGAATGTTCTTGGAGGAGATGCAAGGTATCATAGCATTAGCAAGTGGGTGATATTGATGTGTAGATTGAGTAGAAAGGATCCATGCTTGATATTGGTCTTCCAGGGCTTGGAAACTTCTAGAAGGGAGGTCTCCAGAATGTATCTAGTTGAGGGTTTTAGATGATGACCTAATAGCTAGGGATCAGATCTTGCTTGAGGGATGAGGATCTGGAAACAACTTGATCCTAGTGATGAGCTCCTATAGTAGCTCATACTACTTCCTAAGAAAACAAGTCAATCAGCAGACCAAGGCAACTCATCAGACAGCAGATCAAGGCAACTCATCTTATAAACTATTCAACTACTGCTAAGGGTTACCATCAAGCTTAGCTTCAGGTAAGGTTGGGGCATTTTGAAGGGGTTGGGGTTTGAATAAGATGAGAATCCTTGGAACCTCTACCAAGAGTAGAATTCAAATACTTTTGGAAGAAGTTTTGGGAAAACTAGAGATAAGGTTAGTTGAGAGTTCTGTCTTGAAAATATAAGGAGGTTATATTATAAATCTCTCCATAGTTTTGTCAATAGAAGATACTAAAATAGTTTTTGTTACAATAGCATCTTGGCTCCTGTTTTGAAATGCCAGAACATTTGAGAATATGGGAATTAAGCCAAGGCTGTTTTGGGAAGTAGCTTTTGTCAACTTGTGTTAAGGTAAGGAGTATATCATCTAATACACATTCATATGCATAAGCATATCCAAACAACAAGCAAACACTTCAGCATTAAAAAGAAAAAGTTTTTGTCCCCCCCTGATTTTTGCATTCTGGACAACTAATCAGGGTTACTGAAATTGGGATGTTACAATGAGCCCGACCAATATCTTCATCCGGTTCTTCTTCCACGGGTGGTTCCTCCACTTGGCTACCGCCTCCTCTCTAGTCGCGTATCCATTGTAGATGCTGTCGCTGAACTTGTTCACTTGTTTGAGACAATCCTCCCACTCCTCGTAGACTCCAGGAACCCTGCCCATGTACACCACATACCACCTTGTCGCCATCTCTATAGACGACAAGGCACATTAGTAATAATACAACGAAAATAATTTATAAAGGGTTCACATCCATATATATATATATGTTCACAGAATATAAACCAAAGGATCCATAAACCTAAAATATAGATCATCATAGAAGCAATAAGTTTAACGACAACACGACCACAAGGTATTTTAAGTCTAACAACAATGACCATTTAGACCACAAAATAGTAAAGTTGATGACACACACACTAATACAACAGGCGTCCATCAAGAATATACACACACTGTATCATCTAGAGGCACACATCAATCATGAAGACTTCTTCTTCTCGCTTGGCTTCGGGAACAGTAGATAGCCCTCTTTTGTCATCCACGTCCTTGTGTCACCCTACTTACGGAGGCGTTCTTCGATCTCCCTCTTACTCAACCCTCTGGCTTATTGTAGGGAACCCCCCCTATGTTGACATCTGCAATGATGATTTGCAACAACTTCATCTGAATGCGATGGAAGTCTTCTCTAAGATCATCATTGTCGATTCATGCCAAAGTTTCTGCCCATCCTCGGAGACTAAATGGTAGCGTTAGGTTCTGGCAATCCCGAACATAGCCTTTAAGGTGGTGGAGGACGTAGAAGGTGTCCTTGGCACCAGTAGTCGACTGCTTCACGCAGGGGAACTCGAGCACGTGCTTGAACACGTCTTTGCCATCCTTGATACATTCCTCCTTGGTGCATCCCTTCTTGGCGTAGCCCTTGAGAGCCTCATTGAGAACACCCCTTATTTTGGTGTAGTCTTTATTCTTCGTCAATCTCCTCGAGTCGAAATACATGTCTAGCGAATACCTCGGGGCAAGGACGATGAGTGTGCAGTATTTGTCTCTGTGCAACACAATTGGAACGGAATGTTGGAAAAAGAGCAAAGGAAGAAATCCATAAGAAATGCATATGTTACGGCGGCGATGAGCGAGTGTGTGTACTTACTCGGGAAAGAAAGGCAAAAGAAGTGTGTCATTCCTCTTGTTGTCCACCATGAACTCCTCGAGGTACGCCGTCGCCTTGGACCGTGTCTCTGATCCTTCGACCAACTGGCTGTCCCGCATGTAGTAGGGATCCACTATCGTGATTTCTGGGGTACTCTCTCTCTTGATCTTGATCGCCAGATTGAGCGTGTATAGGCGGACCAAGTTATAGTCCAGCCGTTTCATGAGACCCAACTTGAATATGTCCTCGAACGCTATGAAGAATATATCCGCGGGGGTTCATCGACGAAGCCCACGTCCAATGGCAGCTTGGCCGTGAAAACTGGGTAATTTGGATCTTCGTCTTTAACAAGGAGGCCCTCTAGTGTCTTGACACCCTCGTGCAAAGTTAACATGGATCAAACCGCAATGTGGAGCATATCCAGAGTCAATATCGGATCACCAGCTACATGCACTCGGGGCGAGCCATATTGTGTGGATGGTACGACGACGGCGTCCTGAGCCCGGATCTTCTTCAGAAGAGGCAGCCTCGCACCCTTCTTATTATTATTATTACCTCTCTTCCTATAGTGCTTCTTCTTCACAATAGTGTCAGCCACTTCCATCTGCTCATCAGCCGCCTTTCGGAGTGTGTTGGGGCTGAAAACCAATCCCGGTTTCTCTTGTGGTGGATCGGCGGCCAGAGGCGTCTCTTGAGAAAGACCATGGAAGACCAGGCACTACGTGCATGTATTGGGCCGACCAGCTTGATGGTCGTCGCGAGCTGTGAAGGGTTCTTCATCCACAGAAGGCATATACAATCCTTTGGCGGCGCCGATGTTGATGAAGTCGTCAACGTTGACCAATTCATCATCATATTCATGGGTGCCATCATGTGGTGGTGGTAGCGGGGGGGACAGCGGTTGTGGCACAACGTCTTTGCCATGTGGTGATACACACGCTGCCAAGAGTTGCTGGTGATGGCTGGTGGTGGCGACGATGGCGGCTCCTAGCTTCCAACGTGCTGGCCAGGCGATCGATCGAGAGGTGGCACCGGTGCTCCCTCCAGCAAGATGAATCTAGGTCTTCGGCCATGTCAAGGGCCAATTGTAGCATTCTCTAAGGGTCTTCTGTTCGTCGGCTCCCTGAGGTTGAAAGGGGGGGGGTCCATGTCATCGCACCCTGGCAACACCCGAGACAACCTTACCCTCATCACGTCATCATCCATTGGATTGTTGTGCATCGTGCGGCTCGCCGGTTGTATGAGAGTGCCCTTGGCAACATCCTTCAACTCACCGCCGATATCTTTAAGCAAGAGTACGCAAGAAGTGTCCTGAGGCAAAACATGTTGTTGGGCGTCAGGAGATGGAATTAGTCATGCATCAAAGGCATAATGGAGATAACGTGCACTAACTAATTAGTTACCTTGGTGATGGCGTGGAGCTCGGCTAATGTAGAGACATGGCCGATGCCGGCGGCCGGCCTATCATCATCTGCAATCTCCCGCTCGGGTGCCTCACGAAGCACCACCACCGTCGGCTGTGCCTTATTGGTATCTTTGGCGGGAGGGGGGCGTCGGTGTGACCAAAATGAGCAACGTTGACGGCCGGCAAGGTCACCAGGTTCGGTGACACGGAAACATTGATGCCCGAGTTGCTGCCGTATAAGCTGGGCAGATGTATCGGCCCCTGTCAACCTCCCGTATTCCAAGCAATAAGCCCCTCGAAAAACTCAGGGGGGGTCATCGAGCGGAGCGAGTCTTCCACTAACTTGTCTACTATTTTCTCGTCCACCACATTCTCCTCCAGTGTCTGCACCTTCATCTTCAGCTCTTCATGAATGAAATATGCCCTGAGAAGCAATAATAAAGTTGTTATTATGTATTCCTTGTATATGATAGATGTTTATTCTACATGCTATAATTGTATTGATAGGAAACGTCAATACATGTGTGTTTAATAAACAAAAGGGGTTCCTAGTTATGCCTCTCTTATAGACTAGCTTGTTGATTAACAAGATGATCAAGGTTTCCTGATCATGGACATTGGATGTTGTTAATAACAAGGTCACATCATTTGTGAAATGATGTGATGAACATTCATCCGAAGTATAGCATTACGATCAAGTCATTATGTTTATATTGCTACAACATCATACGAAGTAGTCTTAGTCCTTAGACCATGAGATCATGTTAATTGCTAAAACCGGAAGAGTATCCTGATAACATCAAACGTCACACCGTAACAGGGTGACTATAAAGGTGGGTTCAGTGCTATGAAGGTGTTATGTTGAGGCTCATGGATCAAGAGTGGAATTTTTCAATCCCTATGACGGATAGATATACTCTAGGCCCTCTCGGTGATATCACATTAAGATAGCTTGCAAGCATGTGATGTGATCACTAGAATGTTATATCACGGGAACGAGAAAAGAGTGCATGTCGGTAACGAGATCAAACTAGGTATTTGGATACCGATGTTCGAATCTCGGACAAGTATTATATCATGAGACAAAGGGATTAAGTTACTAGTGTTAAAGGTTCTCACGATCACAGAAGTCATCGTTGAATATGCAGGAGTCAGTATGGATCTCAATGTCCCGCTTCTGATTATTGATCTGAGAGGAGTCTCAATCATGTCTGCATTATTCGCGAACCATAGGGTGACACACTTAAGGGTTGCCGGACACCATTTAGGAGCACAAATATTTCAGACAAAAGGTTTGCAAAGCGCAAGAAATGTTTCGATAGAAACCGGAATTGTTTCGGCTGAAATTGCAGAAAGTGGTTTTTGCATGTGATATTAAAATGTTGCAAGGGGTTTTATGTGAATGTTTGTTAATTAAAGTAATTAACAAAACTCTGAATAAAATAAATAAAAGATTTTTATTAAATTGAGAGTTGCATTTAATTTGGTGGAAATTAAATACATGTGAGGGGGATTTTGGGTGGAGGCCATGTTTATGTGAGTGGAGGTTCACCACATGAATGAAGGAGGGGAGGAGTCCCCCCCCCCCCCTCATGTGACGGCTATGGGAGGGGAGGGGTCTCCCTCCATCCTATATAAAGCCCCCCTCTCCCCTCTCACAAACCGCACCTCCTCATGAAGGATCTCTCCCCCTCTAGATATTCCCCCATGGTCTCGGATTAGCGAGATACATGTTCCCGGTGGCCTTGTGTCTGGAAGGAGTTGCTGCTTCCACTGATTCGCTAGAGCGAGAAGGTGGAGGTTGTTCGGTAGCTTGAACGTGTGTGCGAGGACGGATGCGCTGCAGATTGGCAGCACTCGGACTTCCACACGATCTTGAGATCGGCAAGTGTACGACTACATCAACCACGAGTTCCTACTCGTTAACAAAACTCGTATTCGAGGGTAAGTTCTCCATGGATGTATGTCCACCCGATGCTCTTTATCTAGTAGATAGATCTTGGCGTATAGTTCTCATCATAGGAAATTTTTTGTTTTCTATGCTGCGTACCCAAAAGGGGTATCAGAGCCTAATATGTGCGTAGGTGCTTTGCACGAGTAGTACACATATGTTTATATGTGGGCGATGATGATCATGTTATTGCATCTTCTATGTACTTTGGATATTGGTGGCTCAGTGGGATGAAGCGGCCCGAACAAACCTTACATGTCATCGTACATGAGACCGGTTCCACGACTGACATGCAACTAGTTTTGCATAAGTGGCTAGCGGGTGTCTATCTGTCCTACTATAGTCAATATCTGATTTACAACTAGTTGCTAATAACTTTGTTATCCTCGTTGTGGTTCATGTTCGTAGGTAAGAACGGTTCTATCTGCGAAAGCCCTAAGCCATGTAAAACTTGCAATTGATAAATTAGAGGCGTCTAGTTTAGATCGTTGCTGGGCTGGTGTCTTGATATGGTATTATTGTAAGTAGATGTATGATAGATACTCTTACAACTCACTTAACATGTAAGTTCCATAGACCTTGGCCTTACACACGAAGGAATGATAGAGATCATACCAAGATGCAAATGATAGAGATCAAATGCATGGACCATATCATCTCACTCACACATTAGATGTTAGCATCTTATATTGCTAGTTTGGCGCTTTTGGTAGCATTATAAGATGATCCCTCATTTAGATATCAAGATAAAATGTGTTCTTCCTTAAGGATGCACCGTTGTGTGGATCGTGTTTTGAGGCATTACGTGATGGTCGGGTGTTTTCGAATCTACGCTTTCATACAACGGGTGTAAGACAGTTTTACACACGCGAATATTACGGTTCTTACTTGGCGAGCCTAGCATGTACAGACATGGCCTCGGAACATGGACCGAAAGGTTAAGAATGAGTCATATAGTTGATATGATGCCCATATAGATGCTCGCCTTTGAAGCTACACGGACTCACGTGATGATCGGACTTGGTGTAGTGCATTTGGTTCATGTAATCACCAAAAGGACACGAGGGATGTCGTTTTTGAGTGGGAGTTCAGTAGTAATTTGGATTAGTTGAACTCAATCTATCATAAACTTAGTCAAATATACTTTACAAATTCTGTTGTAGATGGCACCACCTGCTTTTAATTTCAATGTGTTCATGGAGAAAGAGAAGCTTGCTGCGAATGGTAGCAACTTCACCAACTTGGCTATGAATTTTAGGATTCTCATCACTACTACACAAAAGCAATATGTGCTAGAAGCGCCACTAGGCACCCCACCAGCTCCTGATGCCCCTGACGAGGAAAAGAACGTCTATATAACTCGTCAGGAGGACCACAACTTAGTTCATTGCGGCATACTGTATGGGCTAGAGCCAGAACTTCGAAAGCGTTTCGAAAATGGCAATGCTTTTGATACCATGGGAGAATTGAAAATGATTTTCGATACCCATGCTGCCGTATAGAGTTATAATGCTTCTGAAAAGTTCTTTAGCTGCATGATGGAGGAGAACAACTCCGTTAGTGAGCACATACTCAAAATGTTTGGGTACGCCGATAAGCTTGTGTCCTTGGGAATAACGATTCCCATTAACTTAGGCATACATCATGTTCCCCAATCTCTGCCACCTAGCTACAAGAGCTTTGTGATAAACTATAATATGCAGGGCATGAAGAAGTCTCTTCCCGAGCTTCTGTCAATGCTTAAGACTGCACAAGTGGAGATTAGGAAAGAACATCTAGTGTTGATGATCAATAAGACCACCGGTTTCAAGAAGGACAAGAAAGGAAAGAAAAAGGGAAAGAAGGGCGGCAAATCTATTGCCGCACCTAAAAAGAAACCCCGAGCTGGCCCTAAGTCTGATACCAAGTGCTACTATTGCAAGGGGACTGGCCATTGGAAGTGCAACTGCCCCAAATTTGGCGGATAAGAAGGCCGGCAAGGCTAACAAAGGTATATGTGATATACATGTTATTCATGTGTACTTGACTAGTACTCGCATTAGCACCTGGGTATTTGATACGGGATCGGTTGCTAATATATGTAACTCGGTTCAGGGCTATGGAACAAGCGACAACTAGCAAGGGATGAGGTCACGATGTTGGTCGGGAATGGATCAAGAGTTGATGTGATCTAAGTCGGAACGCTGCCTCTCCATATTCCGTCAGGATTAGTTATGAACCTAAATAATTGTTATTTGGTGCCTGCACTAAGCATGAACATTGTATCCGGATCGTGTTTGATGCAAAGTGGTTATTCGTTTAAGTCTGAAAACAATGGTTGTTCGATTTATATGAATAATATCTTTTATGGTCATGCACCTGTGTTGAATGGTTTATTTCTGTTGGATCTCGATAGTAGTATTACGCATATTCATAATGTTGATGCTAAAAGGATTAAACTTGATAATGATATATCTGCATATATTTGGCACTGCCGGCTAGGTCATGTTGGCATTAAACGCATGAAGAAACTCCATTCTGATATTGGAATCACTTTATTTTGAATCATTTGATACATCTGATCCATGCCTTATGGGCAAGATGACTAGAACGCCGTTTTTCGGTTCAATGGAACGGGTGACAGATTTATTGGAAATCATACATACTGATGTGTGTGGACCAATGAGTGTGTCGGTGCGAGGTGGATATCGTTATTTTGTTACTTTCATGGATGATTTGAGTAGATACAGGTATATCTATTTGATGAAACATAAGTCTAAAACCTTTGAAAAGTTCAAGGAATTTTAGAATGAAGTTGAAAATCATCGTAACAGAAAGATCAAATTTCTGCGGTCCGACCATGGAGCAGAGTATCTTATTTACGAGTTTAGCACACATATGAAAGACTGTGGAATAGTTTCACAACTTACGCCTGCCGGAACACCACAACGTAATGGTGTGTTAGAACATCGTAATCATACTTTGCTGGATATGCTTCGATCTATGATGTCTCTGACAGACTTGCCACTGTCATTTTGGGGTTATGCACTACAAACCGCTGCATTCACTTTAAATAGGACACCATCTAAATCCGTTGAAACGACACCGTATGAATTATGGTCTGGAAACAAACCTAAGCTGTCATTTCTTAAAGTTTGGGGATGCGATGTTTTTGTGAAGAAACTTCAACTGGATAAACTCGAACCCAAAGCGGAAAAATGCGTCTTCATAGGATACCCTAAGGAAACGATTGGTTGTACCTTCTATCACAGATCCAAGGACAAGGTCTTTGTTGCCAAGAATGGGTCCTTTCTTGAGAAGGAGTTTCTCGCGAAAGGTGTGAGTAGTCGGAAGGTAGAACTTGAAGAGGTTATTGAACCTTCTCTTCATGAAATGGCGAGTAGCGTAGCACCAGAAGTTGTTTCGAAGTTGACTTCACCTGATGAGGAGAGAGCTAATGATATTGATCATGAAACTCTGAAAGACGACACTACCAAACCTCGCAAGTCAAGCAGGACACGTGTAGCTCCTGAACTATACGGCAATCCTATTATGAATTTCATGATTGCTGAAATAGATGACCCTGCGACATATGAAGAAGCGATGATGAGCCCTGATTCCAACAAATGGCTAGAAGCCATGAAATCCGAGATGGAATCCATGTACGAAAACCAGTTTTGGACCTTGGTGGACTTACCTCACGATCGAAAGGCCGTTGAGAATAAATGGATTTTCAAAAGAAAAACTAATGCTGATGGTAATGTAACCATCTATAAGGCTCGACTTGTCACAAAGGGGTTTTGACAAATTCAAGGAGTTAACTACGATGAGACATTCTCTCCCGTAGTGATGCTTAAGTCGGTTAGGATTATGTTATCAATTACTGCCTATTTCGATTATGAAATATGGTAGATGGATGTCAAAACTGCGTTCCTCAATGGTAATATTGAAGAAGAGTTGTATATGATACAACCTAAGGGTTTTGTCGATCCTAAGGATGCTGATAAGGTATGCAAGCTTCATCGACCCATCTATGGACTGAAGCAAGCATCCTAGAGTTGGAATCTCCGCTTTGATGAGGTGATCAAAGAGTTTGGATTTGTCCAAACTTATGGAGAGGCTTGTATTTACAAGAAAGTGAGTGGGAGCAATGTGGAATTTATAATATTATATGTGGATGACATATTATTGATTGGAAATGATATAGATCTGTTAAACAGTGTTAAAAGTTATCTAAACAGCAAATTTTCGATGAAGGACCTTGGTGAAGCTTCATATATATTGGGCATTAAAATCTATAGAGATAGATCAAGACGCCTAATTGGGCTATCGCAGAGTACATAGCTTGATAACATATTAAAGAAGTTTAATATGGACAGAAGTAAGAAGGCGTTCTTACCTATGTTGCAAGGCAAGACATTGAGTAAGACTCAAAGTCCGGCTACGGCGGAAGAAAGAGAGATAATGGATAAGATCCCCTATGCCTTAGCCATAGGCTCTATAATGTAGGCCATGCTATGTACAAGACCGGATGTGGCACATGCTATTAGTTTGACTAGTAGGTACCAATCTGATCCAGGTTCGGAACACTAGATAGCGGTCAAGAATATCCTTAAGTACTTGAGAAGAACTAAGGATATGTTTCTTGTATACGGAGGTGAAGAAGAGCTAGTCACTAAGTGTTATGTCGATGCTAGCTTTGACACTGATCCGGATGACTCTAAGTCTCAATCCGGATACGTATTTCTCTTGAACAGAGCAACAGTTAGTTGGAGGAGTTCCAAACAACCTGTGGTTGCTGGATCAACGGCGCAGGCGGAATATGTTGCTGCTTCAGAAGCGGCGCAGGAAGCGGTTTGGATGAAGGAGTTCATAACGGAACTAGGTGTGGTTCCTAGTGCGTTGGAACCAATGGTGATCTATTGTGACAACAATGGAGCCATAGCCAACGCCAAGGAACCAAGTTCTCACAAGAATTCCAAGCATATTAAGCGCTGGTTTCACTCCATCCGCGAGCATGTCAAGGATGGAGACATAAAGATTTGTAAAGTACACACGGACCTGAATGTAGCAGATTCGTTGACTAAAGTTCTCCCAAGGGCGAAACATGATTAACACCAGAACTCCATGGGTGTTAGATTTATCATTATGTAAACTAGATTATTGTCTCTAGTGCAAGTGGGAGACTGAAGGATATATGCCCTGAGAGGCAATAATAAAGTTGTTATTATGTATTCCTTGTATATGATAGATGTTTATTTTGCATGCTATAATTGTATTGATAGGAAACGTCAATACATGTGTGTTTAATAAACAAAAAGGGGTTCCTAGTTATGCCTCTCTTATAGACTAGCTTGTTGATTAACAAGATGATCAAGGTTTCCTGATCATGGACATTGGATGTTGTTAATAACAAGGTCACATCATTTGTGAAATGATGTGATGAACATTCATCCGAAGTATAGCATTACGATCAAGTCATTATGTTTAGATTGCTATAACATCATACGAAGTAGTCTTAGTCCTTAGACCATGAGATCATGTTAATTGCTAACACCGGAAGATTATCTTGATAACATCAAACGTCACACCGTAACAGGGTGACTATAAAGGTGGGTTCAGTGCTATGAAGGTGTTAGGTTGAGGCTCATGGATCAAGAGTGGAATTTTTCAATCCCGATGACGGATAGATATACTCTAGGCCCTCTTGGTGATATCACATTAAGATAGCTTGCAAGCAAGTGATGTGATCACTAGAATGTTATATCACGGGAACGAGAAAAGAGTGCATGTCAGTAACGAGATCAAACTAGGTATTTGGATACCGATGATCGAATCTCAGACATGTATTATATAATGAGACAAAGGGATTAAGTTACTAGCGTTAAAGGTTCTCACGATCACAGAAGTCATCGTTGAATATGCAGGAGTCAGTATGGATTCCAGGTCCCGCTTCTGATTATTGATCTGAGAGGAGTCTCAATCATGTATGCATTATTTGCGGACCGTAGGGTGACACACTTAAGGGTTACCAGAAACCATTTAGGAGCACAAATGTTTCAGACAAAAGGTTTGCAAAGCGTAGGAAATGTTTCGATAGAAACAGGAATTGTTTCGATAGAAACCGGAATTGTTTCGAGTTAAATCGCGGAAAGTGGTTCTGCATGTGATATTGAAATGTTACAAGGGATTTTATGTGAATGTTTGTTAATTAAAGTAATTAACAAAATTCTAAATAAAATAAATAAAATAGTTTTATTAAATTGAGAGTTGCATTTAATTTGGTGGAAATTAAATACATGTGAGTGGGATTTTGGGTGGAGGCCATGTTTATGTGAGTCGAGGTTCACCACATGAATGAAGGAGGGGAGGAATCCTCCCTCATGCACCGGCTATGGGAGGGGAGGGGTCTCCATCCCTCCTATATAAAGCCCCCCTCTCCCCTCTCACAAACCGCACCTCCTCGTGAAGGATCTCTCCCCCCTCTAGATATTCCCCCATTCTCTCCGATTAGCGAGATACATGTTCCCGGTGGCCTTGTGTCTGGAAGGAGTTGCTGCTTCCGCTGATTCGCCTGAGGGAGGAGGTGGAGGTTGTCCGTTAGCTTGAACGTGTGTGCGAGGACGGATGCGCTACTGATTTGCGGCGCTTGGACTTCCTCAGGATCTTGAGATCGACAAGCGTATGACTACATCAACCACGAGTTCCTACTCGTTAACAAAACTCGTTGTCTTCGAGGGTAAGTTCTCCATGGATGTATGTCTACCCGTTGCTCTGTATTTAGTAGATAGATCTTGGTGTATAGTTCTCATCGTAGGAAATTTTTTGTTTTCTATGATGCGGACCCAACACTTCAACAACGGCTTTATCCTTAGACGCCAACTGGTTCTTGCTCTCCCTTCTTTTCTTGGCGTCCTCTTTGTAGTACTCCTCGAACTTCATGCTCGTACGGAAGCCGGACACACGGCCAGCTGAGGACGGTGGCAACCCCTTGTCCCTCTTCTTGTAAGTATTGGTCGTCCTGTTGAAAACTGTGTCCCATGGCTTCGTCGAATCCTGGGACGACTCTGTGGCAGTAGCATCCAGTTCCTCCTCCTGCAGAGACAAGGAAAGGTGAACCCATTTAGATTCTTGGCTTCATTATTTTAATTGGAACGCAATAGACTTGATATCAGCGATAAATTGCTTACCAGATTCTTCACGAAGTCCTTCACCTCCTGATCGTCGATGATGAACTCCCGTGTTTCCTTGTCCAGGTAGTAGCGGGACCGAACAAATTGCCTAAGCTGCAAGTCCGTTATTTTAAGCCAAGGGTTGTCTTTACCAAGGCGTTCAAGCTCGGCGTCCTCCTTGTCCCAAATGGCCTATTTTCCCTGTAACCGCCGCTTACAAGGCGGTGGTTACCTATGTTCTGTTCCCGCATACACCTTCCCCATTTAGTCCATTTTATATCATCAACGGTAGCTATATCCGCCTTGAATATCTTAAAATCCTCTTTGTCAAGCATCGGATTTTTCTTACTAATAACCTCCTAGCTTTCACCTTTGTCAATGCTAGTCTTCACCCAGGTTTTCCAACTGCTCAAGGCGTTGCTCATCTTTGTGAGGGCTAGTTTGTTCACCGGGTTCTTTCTCTCGAGGTTTCTAAACCGCTCTGGGAATCTTTATCGCTTGTGAAGCTTCTTAAGGAGGTTATCGACCAAAGCTGCATTGTCAGCATGTCTGATGTACTTCGTGTTGATCGACATGCTTTCCCGGATGATGCACCCGAGTTGCAGGCCGTACCCTTTAGCAATCGCCTCTGGCGCAATGGGTTGGCCACTTTCTGTGACCTCAGTGAACTCATCACAGATGGTGGCAAGCACTCGCACCTTCTGCTCCTTCTGTGCCTTCTTCTTCTTCTTCTGAGAAGCGGTCAGGTTACCGCTACCGCCATCTGTGCACTTGCCGCCATCGGTGGTGTCATCCTCTTCACCACCGCCTTCACTAGTTCCATCGTAGTCTTCTTCGTCCCGCTCGTAATCAGGATCTCCTCCCTCATTGGCCCCAACAGCTCTGGCGACGGTCGCCTCCTCCTCCGGTGGTGGTGTCATCCTCATCGCCTCCTCCTCCTGTTGGGACCCCGTCAGAAAGACTGGTTGGCCTGTCTAGCTTGTTCTTCGACGTTGATCATGTGCTTAGAAGGGCTGGACTCGTTGTTCCCCGACATGTTTGCACTACTCTATTAAAAAGAGGCAAAAAGTTAGGAGAAACCTCAGCCGAAAAATTCGGCATGAACTTTGCTAATTTTTTGACCTAGGTGTGCCCATTTGTCAACCGAAACGGAAGTGAATCGACACTTCAGGAGAAATGGGCAACTCAAATGAAATCCCTGCAAGACAAAACACCCCATCCCCATATTGACAGCCCCATGCATTGACCCTAGCATCCATCATATCCATCATCCACATGTAGTATTTATATATAACAGATATACTAGTCCATCATCACATCACAACCCCATGTATATATATAACAGATATAGTAGTACTTGCTGAACAGTAGAAGTGTAATAGCAGTAGTATTTGCTGTAGAAGTGTGACATAAGTACTTGCTGAATAGCAGAATTGTAGTACTTGTTGTTATGTGAAACGTACTGCAACTATAACTATATAACCTCGAGATGATAGCCCCAATCATGCTTCTTGCATTCAGTTAAAGATAAAGCATGTGTGCTTTTAACAGTACAATCCTTCACTAACCAAATCGATGTTCTGCAATAATTATTCTCACAAAGCATCATTCATGTGTCACAGAAACAAATACAAACATAAGACCCTGGACAAGAACTATTCTGTCAAAAACTATGGTCTTTCAAACACATCAATGACATGATCAGAGAATGAACAATCAATTAGAGATCAAGTATAAAGTTCACAAGTAGTGCTCACACATTCAAACATAAAATTCAGTAGTAATGCTATTAACAGCTCCTCCAGCTATTATTTTAGTGCCTATGGAAGGCAATACCAAATCAGGTCCAGATTCTTACATGTGTGGCTAATGCACTGCTACTTAAATATGTTAATCAATAACTACACCCAAATCAGAGAAGTGTATTATTTACTACTCCAAACAGGTTATCTCATCCATCTTTTAGCTGCAAAGAAAAATAAATAGCTGCATTTCACCAATAGAACCAAGGAATGTTTAGACTCACAAAAAAATCACTCAATGCCTAAATCTAGCAGCTAAATCCATTAGGTCTAGTACCAGATCATGTCCACAATCCCTAAACCTAGCAGCTAAATCACTCAATGCCTAAACCCTGAGCATATGAAATTGCCAACAGAGCAACCCTCTATTCCAATGTTAAACATTACAATGGAGCTGATTTGAAGGAGTTGAGGCAGTCAAACTACGATTTTATGACAAAAGTAATTAGGAAGAAAAATAATACCACGACCTTACTATTTTTAGGTTACCATGACTTACTTTAGGTTCATAAATATCAATTAATCACCATACAAGAAAACCTAGAACACAAATGCTAGGGACCATTTTAGTCATCCACTTCTGGCTTCACAAAGAATTCTATGAAAGAAATCCGGCTTGGCTGTTGAGCCCCTCTGTGGTAAAATTGAGGAGAGCATTCTTGCAGAGAGGGGGAAAAGAAGAGAGCGGGAAGTGTACCTGCGGATGGGGATGTGGTCGTCGACGAGGGTGGCGGCGGTGCTCCTAAAGCGGACGTTGCAGGCCTCCTCCTCCTAGGTCATAGGTGGGGCGGGGCGGGCCTCCTCCTCCACGGGCTCCGGAGCGGCGGTGGAAGGCCTCCTCCTCCTAAGTCGCAGGCGGGGCGGGCCTCCTCCTCCACGGGCTCTGGCGTGGCGGTGATGGGGCTCTAATCCACGATGGCTCTCCTCCACGGCGGATCCGGTGGCGAGGGCGATTAGCTAGGGTTTGCGCGCAGGCGAGTTGAGGGAAAGAAATTGAGAAGGTAGAAGGGCAGGCCGAACCGTTTATTTTGTCTAAGTGTGAAAGTTCTATGGCGCATTCCTCTAAAATGCGCCACTGTATTTACAACTTCTGTGGCGCATTACTATGATATGCGCCACAGAACTTTTGGGCATAGTCCAAAACAGAGCGGCGTCGTAGTTTGACAAGATCATCTACATGTCCTAGTGGTCTTGCTCACCAGCTTTCAACCTGGGGCAGCCAGGTTAGAATCCTGGTTGTCTCAAACTTTTTTCCTTTTTAAAAAAATATTTTGTTTATTAAAAAAAAGCAAGAACATATACACACATATGTATATTTATTCAAAAAAACGCAAGAACATATACACATGCATAGTTATAAAAAAACCTCCTGAATCATATATATATGTGCTTGTCACACACAAATGTGAATTTATATACCCACACGAATATCACATGTATGTTTTAGTCTCTAACTAATATATATTTGCGAGCACACATGTGAATTAATACACCAAAAAGTTACATAATTGCTAGTGTCTCTTCACAATCTTCTTGCCCTTTTTCGTCGTGGTTGAATACTTTAGCCCATGTACTTTGTGATGAGGACATCCCTACAATTACACCTACTCTAATGAGTACTGAAGATGCTACAACTGTTGCAACAAAGGATCAGTCCAATGAGATTAGAATTGGACCTATTACAAGAGCGCGTGCTAAGCTACTTGAACAACAGGTGAATTTACTCCTAAACGAATCTAGTACTTTGATCGATGAGAACTTTATATTGCCTAAGTCTATGCATTTATGTATGATCAGGTTCGTTGGAGAAACAAGCATGGCGCGAGGAGGAGAAGGACTACAAGAGAAGCCCAACATGATGATCGCCCAAGGATGTGCGAGGGAGGAGCGGGAGGAAGGCGCAATACAAGCAAGGGAGATGATCAAAGAGAAGAAATGTTCAATTCGGATAGACAGAAGTCCTGAAATTGAAACGGACGTGGAATCCTCATAGGAACTCCAAATCAAGCAAATAAGCACTTGTTGGATAGATAATTCCAAGATCTTTCCAATGAGTACTTCCACATCTAAAAAGACACCGGATAATCCGGCCCCCACACCCCGGATAATCCGGACCTGCTTTGGAGATTCTGCTATGGACTTCGGTGCGACGTTCTGTGTCGGGGCGGATATTGGACCAGACTTTTCCCCCGGAAAACCCGGCCCCCGGATAATCCAGCCCACCTAGACTGGATAATTCGTCCCTAAAATTCTCCATCAGATGCGGACAGATCTGACTGTATTCGACACGTTTTCGTTTCATGTTTTTCGGACGTTCCGGCGGCCATATAAGCCTGGGAACACCCTCTAGTTTAGGTGAGACCATGTTAAAACTATTTTGGAGTTTTTTATTTCATAGAACCTCTGGAATTACCCTGTCTTCGAATCTACCAACTATAATTGAGTTTGATTTGTTGTTCCATTCGGAATTAGTTGATTGCATACTACCGTTCGTGTTCACGGCTGCGTGCGCAAGAGCGTGGTGTTGTGAATATCCTACAAGTTTCGAGAGCTGTTGCATTGGCATCAGGGATCAAGCGGGAGAGTTCATAGCTACTGGCTAGTTATCTATCATCCACCATCATCACCGCCATCCGCTTACTGAGAAGATCGGGCCACCCCATATCATCTTGGTATCAGATTTTCAGTGTTGCCTCGGTAAGCATCCACAAATCCATCCCTAGATTAGAGAGTGTTTTTTAT
The DNA here is from genome assembly GCA_910589775.1 of Avena eriantha. Taxonomy (NCBI): domain Eukaryota; kingdom Viridiplantae; phylum Streptophyta; class Magnoliopsida; order Poales; family Poaceae; genus Avena; species Avena eriantha. The sequence continues at coordinate 354,096,807 of OU342743.1, read as the reverse complement.
CCTATACAGAAAAGGCCTTACAAAAAGATTTGCCATAGACTCGATTGCATCAATTTCGAGTTTTAGTTGCTGATTGTATCTTCTTGTAGACCCAATCTGCAGGTTTTTCCGTGTAGGAGTCTAGTTTTTCCTCTATGTCTAGGTTTAGGGTTTGATCTTGTTTTCCGCCGTGTCAACCATCACCGTGTTCCGCAAGTTTTCCTCGTTTTTCTGAGTCCACATAGCGTACCTTTGTTTGCATACCATAAACACAGCCTATCAACAACATCCGTGCCTAGGAACGTACCCACGAGACTAGTTGCTTTGCTCCGACAGGCTGCTCATTAGGGTTTGAAGTGCAAATTTTTCATCCAGGTAGACCAAATTATCCAGCCCCTGACAAACCGGGATATCCGGCCCCTAATTGCTCAGAATTGTTGCATCACGTATTGCATTTTGTCAGATAGTTGAAAAATCTAAAAAAAGAGAAAGAAGAGAAAAAAAGTTGTTAAAAAAAGAGAAAAGAAAAGAGATACAAAAGTAAACAACAAAAGTGAGATATCAAGGTCAATTGGAGGATTAGTTTTATAATAGCACTAGTAGATTGAGCAATCTTGTGCATGTTCAATTTGAGATATTACTAGCGTCTCTCTTGTGCATTGCAATATTCCTTTTCATAAGTTTCATTGCCACGTTTATCTCCGCTATGTGTGTTTCTTGGGTATTTGTACGATCAGCACTAGGACTTGTTTGCGGTGTAGATAGGGTACCATACCTATAGCTCCACCTTTTATAACCTGTGTGCCCTGCGATCGTTCTCTATACCTTTGATATTCACTTCATCACATCAAGTGCATCAGTCTTTCCTTTCGTTTGGTAGAGCATCTCTATTCAGTTTGGAACGATAAGATCTCCTTTCTTATCAGTTGTGAGTGAGTTGTGAGAGTTTCCACCATACAGATTTTGATTTTTGCACTAACCTACTAATCATGTCTTCTAGTGATGATGATGTTGTGATGCAGAAAAAGAAGGATGAGGAGCTTGTTAATTGGCGTGAATATGAGGCTTTGAAGTCCCACTTGACACGTGTGTTTACTAACACGATAGATACCATTGACAAGAATCTCCAGGATGTGAATATGAGATTGGATCAGCATGTTGGAACGGTTGATACTATTCAAACGCAAGTGGATACGCTCAATGTCAATGTCACCACTTTGCAGCGTTCCATTGAGTGTTTGACAGCCTCCTTACATAGAAGGGAAGATCCTCAACATGATGAAGCCTTTGATGATTTCGATGAGGGTAGCGCTGTGGATGCTGCTCCACATGTTGGCAGGGAACGTGCTATTCCCCCTGTCCATGCACCTGCTCATGGTCGTGGGTTTTCCCCTCTTGGGCGTGCTCAACGTGTGCCCAAGCAAGCTGCTGATGATGGTTTGGGCAAGCCAAAATTCTCAATTCCTAAGTTTGATGGTTCCATTGATCCTGAAGACTACCTCACATGGGAGTTGAAGGTTGAGAAACTCTGGCGCTTATTTGACTATCTAGAGGATAAGAAGGTCAAGCTTGCAGCATCTTAATTTGATGGTTATGCTTTGCGTTGGTGGGGTGCTCTTGTGCAACATAATGACCTTCCTATGATGGATTGGCGCGAGATGAAGCAAATCATGAAGGCTCGTTTCGTACCAACCAACTACTGGCGATCAGTTTTTGATAAATTGACGCAATTGAAGCAAGACACAATGACAGTAGATGAGTACTACATGGAGATGGAGCTGCTTATGCAGTGTGCTAGAGTTCGTGAGTCCATTGATATGACCATGCAGCGATTCCTAAACAATCTGAAGTTGCCAATCAAGAGCATAGTACGTCATCACAAGTATGAGACCATGAATGAGCTATTGCACCATGCTAGAGAGGCCGAATCCCAGTTGGCAGAAGAGGCGAAGTTACGTGCTCGTTTTCCATCTCCAGCAGATTTTTGGCCAGATCTACTCCTCCTATAGCCGCGCCACCAGCTGCTGCTCCGTTTACACCATCAGCCAAACCAATAAGTACACCTTTGTTTGGTTCTAATGCTCGGAAACCCGCTGCTCCTGCTGCTAGCTCGGGTTCCAACATGTCTACGGCACGTACTCGTGATGTGGTGTGCCATACTTGTGGAGGTAGAGTTCACTACAAGAAACATTGTCCAAACAACAAGGTTATGTTTGTTAATGAACAAGGTGAAGTAGAAAGTGGAGATGAAGCTTCTGATGATGATATTGATGACGTCGAGGATGGTGCTGATGCATATGCTGAGCATGCGCCCACTATTGTCGTATCTTCACATGTACTTAGTGTGCAACCGGTTGAGGAATCCCAGCGTTGCAACTTGTTCCAAACAAAAGCTCTAGTTGGACAAAACAAAGCTTGCAAGGTAATTATTGATGGAGGTAGCTACAGAAATCTTGCAAGTAAGGAACTATGTGCCAAACTGAATTTGACATATTTACCTCATCCCAAGCCCTACTACATACAATGTTTGAGCAACTATGGTGAGATGAAGGTAAATCATATGGTACGTGTGAATTTTCAAATAGGGCCATACAAAGATTCTATTGATTTTGATGTGGTTCCTATGACAGTCTGTCACCTACTATTGGGCTGGCCTTGGCCCTATGATCGCCATGTGCAACACAATGGCCGAGCCAACACATATCACATGGAATTCAAAGGAAAGAAGATTACTATGCAACCAATGACACCACAAGAAATTGTGAATGATTATCTCTAGAAGATAGAGGTGAACTTGAAGGAAGATACTACCACTCGGCGAGACTGTGTAACAACTGTTCCTGATGTAATTGAGCCTAAATTGAGTGATATAACGAAAAGTGAGAGAGTGTCTGGGTTATTGATACTAGCCACCAAGGAGGATATGAGAGAGTTTCATGAGGATCCTACATCCATGCCACTTGTGCTCATGTATAAGGGCGAGGTATTGGTTTCTAACGACATGACACCTATTTCTCTTGGTGTCTCTTCTGTTTTGCAGGACTTTGGGGATCTGTTTCCAGAAGACGTACCCCCAGGTTTGCCTCCATTGCATGGTATAGAACATCAAGTGGACCTGATTCCTGGTGCCACACTTCCCAACCGTGCACCTTACAGGACTAATCCCGAAGAAACTAAGGAAATTCAGAAGCAAGTACATGCGTTGCTGGATAAAGGGTACATTCGTGTTTCTCTTAGCCCTTGTGTTGTGCCTGTTATTTTGGTTCCTAAGAAAGATGGTAGATGGCGCATGTGTGGTGATTGTAGAGCGATTAATAACATCACTATTCGATATCGTCATCCTATTCCACGCTTAGAGGATATGTTAGATGAATTGAGTGGTGCTGTTGTTTTCTCTAAAATTGAATTGCGTAGTGGTTATCATCAAATTAGGATGAAAGAAGGGGTTGAATGGAAAACTGCTTTCAAAACTAAATTCGGTTTGTATGAGTGGTTAGTTATGCCATTTGGTCTTACTAATGCACCTAGTACTTTCATGCGTTTGATGAATCATGTTTTTCAGAGAGTTTATTGGTCGTTTCGTGGTTGTTTACTTTGATGATATACTCATATACAACCACACCAAATCTGAACATTGCACTCATATTAGACAAGTTTTGCAAGTGTTACGTGATAATAAACTGTATGCTAATCTTGAGAAGTGTACATTTGCAAAAGATAATGTCATATTCCTAGGATTTGTTGTTTCTAAGCATGGAGTAGAGGTAGATCAATCTAAAATTGAATCAATTCAGAATTGGCCTACTCCAATGAATGTTAGTCAAGTGCGTAGTTTCCACGGTCTCGCTGGTTTCTATAGGCGCTTTGTGAAAGATTTTAGCACCATTGATGCACCATTAAATGATTTGACAAAGAAAGGTGTTCCTTTTGTATGGGTCGCGACCCAAGACATTGCATTTGATACATTGAAACGTTTGCTTACTTCTGCACCATTACTTGCATTAGCTGATTTTTCGAAGCAATTTGAAGTTGAATGTGATGCTAGTGGTATAGGCATAGGTCGCGTTTTGATGCAAGAGGGTCGACCTATAGCTTATTTTTCTGAGAAATTGACCGGTGCTCGTTTGAATTATTCAATCTATGATAAAGAATTGTATGCACTTGTTAGAGTACTTGAGGTTTGGCAACATTATTTGTGGCCAAAGGAATTCATCATACATTCTGATCATGAAGCATTGAAATACTTGAAAGCTCAATCAAACTTGCATAGAATATTAGCTAAATGGGTTGAGTTCATTGAGTCTTTTCCTTACATCATTAATTATAAGAAGGGAAAAGAGAATGTTGTTGCTGATGCTCTATCTAGGAAGAATATACTATTAACCAATCTTGATGTTAAAATTCCTGGATTAGAAGCTATTTGTGCACTTTATGCAACTGACCATGATTTTGCTGAACCATATCGTTTGTGTGCTATTAGAAATGCATGGGATAAGTATCATTTCCATGATGGCTATTTGTTTCGAGCTAACAAACTATGTATTCCAGAATCGTTGTTGAGAATCACATGCTGGTGATTTGATGGGTCACTTTGGGCGTGAGAAGACGTTGCTCATGCTCGCTGATCACTTTTATTGGCCCAAGATGAGGCGTGATGTTTACAGATTTGTGAGCCGATGTATTACATGCCACAGGTCGAAATCTAAGCTGAAGCCTCACGGTTTGTACACACCTCTCTCTGCACCGACTACTCCATGGGAAGACATTAGTATGGATTTTGTGCTAGGTCTACCTAAAACTCAGAGAGGTCATGATTCTATATTTGTGGTAGTGGATAGGTTCTCTAAGATGGCTCATTTTATTGCGTGCCACAAAAGCGACGATGTGTCACATGTTGCTAACCTGTTTTTCAGGGACATCGTGAGATTACATGGAGTACCAAAGATGATTGTTTCTGACCGTGATGTGAAGTTCATTAGCTACTTTTGGAAGACCTTATGGGGGAAGCTAGGAACGAAGATGACTTTCATTACTACATGTCATCCCCAAACAGATGGTCAAACGGAGGTGGTGAATCGAACATTGTCATAGCTGCTAAGGACCAGGATTAAAAAAAATCTATGGGACTGGGAAGAGTGTTTACCACATGTTGAGTTTGCTTACAACAAGGCGGTGCATTCAACTACTCAGCTTTGTCCTTTTGAGGTGGTGTATGGTTTCAAGCCATTGACGCCACTTGATATGTTGCCTCTTCCATTACATGAGAGAGTTGATATGGAGGCATCAAAACGTACTGATTATGTGAAAAAAATACATGACAACACTCGAGAGGCTATTGAGAAGAAAGGCAAGAACATTGCTGCTACAAGGAATCAAGCAAGGAAAGAAGTGTTGTTCAAGCCTGGAGATATGGTTTGGGTGCATCTACGCAAGGATAGGTTCCCACTACTTCGAAAGTCAAAACTGAAGCCACGTGGTGCTGGTCCTTACACGGTGTTAGCCAAGATTAATGATAATTCCTACTCGGTTGATATACCTATTGAGGAGTTTGGTGGAGTTAGCAACAGCTTCAACGTTGCTGATTTTTCACCATATGTTGGAGAAGACCTTAGAGCGTCGAGGTCGACACCTTGTGAAGGGGGGGGATGATGAGGACATCCCTACAATTACACCTACCCCAATGAGTACTGAAGATGCTACAACTTTTGCAAGGAAGGATCAGTCCAATGAGATTAGAATTGGACCTATTACAAGAGCTCGTGCTAAGATACTTGAACAACAGGTGAATTTACTCCTAAACGAATCTATTACTTTGATTGATGAGAACTCTATACTGCCTAAGTCTATGCATTTATGTATGATCAGGTTCATTGGAGAAACAAGCATGGCGCGAGGAGGAGAAGGGCTACAAGAGAAGCCCAACATGTTGACTGCCCAAGGATGCGCGAGGGAGGAGCGGGAGGAAGGCGTAATACAAGCAAGGGAGATCATCAAAGAGAAGAAATGTTCAATTCGGACAGACAGAAGTCTTGAAATTGAAACGGACGTGGATTCCTCATACAAACTCCAAATCTAGCAAATAAGCACTTGTTGGAGAGATAATTCCAAGATCTTTCCAATGATTACTTCCATGTCTAAAAACACCCCGAATAAGTCGGCCCCCACACCCCAGATAATTCGGCCCTGCTTTGGAGATTCTGCTAAGGACTTCGGCGGGACGTTCTGTGTCGGGGCGGATATTGGACCAGACTTTTCCCCCGGAAAATCCGGCCCCCGGATAATCCAGCCCACCTAGACTGGATAATTCGTCCCTAAAATTCTCCATCAGATGCGGACAGATCTAACTGTATGCGACACGTTTTCGTTTCATGTTTTTCGGACGTTCCGGCGGCCATATAAGCCTGGGAACACCCTCTAGTTTAGGTGAGACCATGTTAAAACTATTTTGGAGTTTTTTATTTCATAGAACCTCTGGAATTACCCTGTCTTCGAATCTACCAACTATAATTGAGTTTGATGTGTTGTTCCATTCGGAATTAGTTGATTGCATACTACCGTTCGTGTTCACGGCTGCGTGCGCAAGAGCGTGGTGTTGTGAATATCCTACAAGTTTCGAGAGCTGTTGCATTAGCATCAGGGATCAAGTGGGAGAGTTCATAGCTACTGGCTAGTTATCTATCATCCACCATCATCACCGCCATCCGCTTACTGAGAAGATCGGGCCACCCCATATCAGTTTGAGATTTATTCTTGTGAGTTGACAACCTTTAGTAGGTAGTGTGGTCTTCCTTTTACTTTAGTAGTAGTAAGCATGTCGAAGTACTTGTCGAATTCCTCTTCGATCTTCGGGTCGCCATTTTTGTCAAAGTTTTGCTTGTTGGTGGCTCCTTCCATTCCGATGATGCTCCTCTTGCCCCTCCAAACTACAACACGGTTGGGCGTTGACGGGTCGGTAATACAAAAACATTAATCAACCTGGCTAGCGAGTACCCAAGGTATAACCATTGTGGTGAAATACCGGCCTTCTTTTTCCATGTTCTTGGCCCATCTAACATGGAACATCGTTACGATCTCTCCACAGTAGTCGAGCTCCCATATCACCTCGATCCTTTCGTAGAATCTTTCCATGACAGTAGTCTCGTCATCAGCAAAGGATTACATAGTTACTCCTGAGTTTTGATATTGGCTATTCCTGTCCTTTTCCTCAGTGTAGAATTTGTAACCATTTATGTCGTATGACTGATAGGTCCTTAGGTTGTGCCCTGGGCCCTGCGACAAGGAGAATATGAGTTTTGATCTTCTGTAGAAGGCGTGTGTGGGGGATTGTCCAGTTGCCTTTTCTTGAACCAACCCATGAAGCTGGAGTTGTGCTCTCTGGTTACGTCTCCCTTCTTCCTCGCTCGGCCCTGGTCGACGTACTCCTTCTCGATTAAGCTTATGTGCTCTTCGACCCAAGGGCCGACCACTTCAATGTGTTGTAGCGCGACTTGGTGTGCCCTTTCAAAATCAGTGCGTTGACCATCAATGCAGCCCTCGCGGTGACCATATCCACCGAGCCTGCCGAGGTGCTTCTTTGTGGGTTTCGAACATCCTCATTCTCGGTGGTTAGATAATTCTGGCAGAAGGAGATGCACTCATAGATCAGAAAGCCCTTGGCTATGATTCCATCTAGACGGGACCTGTTGCGAACGAATCCTTTGATGACACTGTTTAGCCTTTCAAACGGCATCATGTTGTGCAGGATGATGTTGTCCACGACATGTACAAGCAGATGCACCATGATGTCAAAGAATGCAAGCGGGAAGTAAATCGGAAGCTCGCATAGTATCATCACGATCACTTCCTGTAGCCTGTCGAGCTGCTTCACACTGATCATCTTCCTAGATATGACATCGAAAAAGTTATAGAGGCCAAACAAGGTCTCACGGACATGCTCTTCCATTATCCCACAGATCGCAATGGGGAGTATCTGCGTCCTCAGCACGTGACAGTCGTGAGACGTCATATCGCTGAACCTCTTCTTCTCCATGTCCAGATATCTTCTTATCTTCCCCGAGTAACCGTGAGGAACATTCACTCCGAAGAGGCACCTAAAAAACTGCTCGAGCTCCTCCAGACTTAGAGTGAAGCAGGCAGCGCAAAGCACCACCTCATTCTTCTTAACTCTTTTGCGGCGACCTTGAGTCCCTTCCGTCTGATCATCATCATCATCACTATCAGGGTACTGAAGATCTTTCTTGATGCCAAGCAATTTAAGGTCCTTTCTTGCTTTCGGCCCATCCTTGGTCCTCTCCGGCATGTTCAGTAGAGTGCCAAGAAGACTCTCGATTTTGTTCTTCGTGATGTGCATTACATCGAGGCTATGGGTAGTGTGAAGGACCTTCCAATACAATAAGTCCCAGAAAACAATCGTTGCTTTCCATACACCTAGCAGCGGCTTTGTCCTCGGTCGTTACTTTCCAGGCGCAGGGCAATCTACCCAATAATTCAAAAGCTCCTTGATTTCTTCGCTGCTCCTTGGATGCGGGGCTCTTTCGAGCTTGTCCTTACCATTGAATAGGTCACCACATTTTCTCCACGGGTGATCCATGCGGAGCCACTTTTGAGTACCTTGGATCATGGTTTTCGAAGACCCGGGACCCCTTGGTAGCTGAAGATGCGGTGTCTCATCCATGCACTTGATGCATGCATTGTGTCCGTGGTTCACCTGGGCCGATACATATGCGTACCCAGGATAGTCCTGCACAGTCGTGAGCAACGCGGCTCTCAGATGGAAATATTCTTTAGTGTAGGCGTCCCACGTACGGGTCGGCGTCTCCCAGAAGCTAGCTAACTCCTCTCTCAATAGCCCGAGATATAGATGCATATCGATACCTGGTTGTTTCGGACCCTCAATAAGAATGCTCATGTGTACATACCTTTGCTTCGTGCATAGCCACGGGGGGAGGTTGTTCGGCCATACAAATACGGGCTAGGTGCTTGTGTGCTACTCTGGTTTCCAAAAGGATTGAGTCCATCAGTGCTCATAACTAGCCTGACGTTCCTTGCATCGCCCTCGAACTCTTTGAACTTGATATCTAATGCATTCCACTGGCTAGCGTCTGAAGGGTGTGTCAGGATCTTGCCCTTCTCTGGATCATCTTTGGGTTTCTCTCTTCCCGCGTGCCATTGCATGAGCTTTGCTTCCTTAGGATCTACGAAATATCGCCGCAAACGGGGGGTGATAGGAAAGTACCATACCACTATTCGAGGAACTTTCTTGTTGACTCTCTTGTACCGTCCTTGGACACACACCGGACATGTGGTTCTATCCGCGTAATCATTTCGATAAAGTGCGCAATCATTTATGCATGCGTGTTACTTAATGTGTGGTAGGTCGAGAGGGCACACGATTTTCTTGGCCTCCTCGATACTTGTTGGCAATGTGTTCCCCTTAGGAAGTCGGTCATGCCAGTATTCCATTTTCGTGTTGAAGCTCACATCGGTCCATTTATGTTTGGCCTTCATCTCCAGAGCCTTGAGCGTTACACTCAAACGTGTATCCTCGGGGCGACACCCAGGATAAAATGGAGTCATCCCATCTGCTTCCATTTGGGCCATCTTGGCTTTCTCTCTGGCTACAGCTTTGTCTTTGCTCGTCTCCTTGAGGAGCAGTTCTTGAACATGAGGGTCCTGCAAGACTGAAGTTAGCAGTGTTTGTGTATTCGCATCTTCTCCTTCTTCATGATGATCATGCCCGCCGCCATCTCCTTCTCCATGCTGATCATGCCCGCCGGCATCTCCTTTGTCATGATGATCATGCCCGCCGGCATCTCCTTCGTCATGATGATCATGCCCAGTAGACTCTTCGTCTTCTTGCCCGCCCACGTCTTCGTGACCACCATGTCCTATCGGCGCCTCATTGAGGTCAAGCATGAAACTGCGCCTGAGCAGGTGACCCTCCAATTGTCCAGATTCAGGGATGATCCAGCGCTGCAGTTTGCATGTTCGACATGGACATCTTATCATGGTCTTGTTGTTCAGAATCAGGTCCTCCTTCGCGTCTTTCTTGTACCTAGCAATTCGACCTTCGCTCATCGTGAGGACCATGGTTGCCTGAGCGGTCAAAACAGAGAGTATAGGTGAGAACCACACCATATGAACACACACATGCATGAATGCTAGCCGGAAAAAATTTGGCATGACCTTTCCTAAAATTAGGACTTTTGGGCAGTGAAAAATTTGCCGAAATGGAAATGAATCAACATTTCGTCAAACATCCATGCAACCACACCGGCCGGGATAACAACAAGCAAGCAACAAAAAACGTCCTCCCATTTGCAAACATTCATGCACCACACAAGCATCATCTCTCCATGGATCGCACACACAAACACCGCCCGCGCGACAAGCTTCACCTACATGTTCATGGCCAAGTACTCACCTAGTAGACACAATAATAGCGACACGACACCGTGCGATGAGAAAGTGTGGACAAATACATCTACAAGTTAGTGGAGAGGAAATTAGTAAACAAATAGAGATGTGAGAGAGAAAAGTAAGAAACGTTTAGATCTACAAGTTGGAGGGAAGCTTCCACTTATCAATCTATGGACTGAAGTATGTTTAGTTACAAGAAAATGGAGAAACCATGGGCAAAATGGGGTGTGAGGGAGGAGGAAGACGAGTTCGGAGGAGGAAGAAAGGAAGAGATGTGAAATGGGTGGTGGTGCATAGATAAGGTTGGAGCTTTGTCACCTTTTTAACATAGATCTGGATGCCCTCATCTATGGCGCATATGGAAAAAATACGCTACAGATGCTCAAAATTCTGTGGCGCATAAGCCCATATGCGCCACAGAACTTATGGTACAGGGTAAAGTGGTGGGACCCAGGGTTAGGTTTCTGTGGCGCATGTGAGGATATGCACCATAGAAGTGAAACATATCTGTGGCGCATATCCACACATGCGCCACAGATCGTGCGTGAAAAAATATCTATGGTGGGGCCCGCCTCCAAGTTCTGTGGTGCATAGTGGAATATGCGCCACAGAAGAGGAAACTTTTGTGGCGCATATCTCATTATGTGCCACAGAACTTGGATCGCCCCACACCGCTTGGCGGGTCCCACCAATCTTTTGTGGCGCATATTGTATGAAATGCGCCATAGAACTTCTAGGTTTCTGTGGCGCATGTTTCCTAGTGCGCCACCGACAAGTCTCTGTGGCGCATGGATTTATATATGCGCCACAGATTAACTTGTCTACCTATAGGCTGTTTCCTAGTAGTGATTGCAAGTGTCTTATTTTCCTAAACCACCACCAGAGTCATTGCATGTGTGTTCTTTTCCTAAACCACCACCAGAGTCATTGCATGTGTGTTCCTTTCTTAAACCACATGGATACACCAGTCATTGCATCTGTGTTCCTTTCCTAAACCACATGGATCCACCAGTGTCATTGCATGAGTCTTCTTTTCCTAAACCACCACCAGAGTCATTGCATGTGTCTTATTTTTTGAAACCACCACTAGAGTCATTGCATGTGTGTTTTCTTCCTAAACAACCACCAGTCTCATTGCCCGTGTCTTGTTTTCGTAAACAACCACCAGAGTCATTGCATGTGTCTTATTTTCCTAAACCACCAACGCAGTCATTGCATGTGTGTTCTTTTCCTCAACCACCACCAGATTCATTGCATGTGTCTTCTTTTCCCAAACCACCACTAGAGTCATTGCATGTGTGTTCTTTTCCCAAACCACCACCAGAGTCATTACATGTGTGTTATTTTCCTAAACCACCACTAGAGTCGTTGCATGTGTGTTCCATTCCTAAACCACATGGATCCACCATTTTCATTGGGTCTACTTTTCCTAAACCGCCACCAGAGTCATTGCATGTGTCATATTTTCCTAAACCACCACCACAGTCATTTGATGTGTGTTCTTTTCCTGAACCACCACCAAAGTCAGTGCATGTGTCTTCTTTTCCCAAACCACCACTAGAGTCATTGCATGTGTGTTCTTTTCCTAAACCACTACTAGAGTCGTTGCATGTGTGTTCCATTCCTAAACCACATGGATCCACCATTGTCATTGGGTCTTCTTTTCCAAAAACACCACCAAAGTCATTGCAAGTGTCCTATTTTCCTAAACCACCACCAGAGTCATTGCATGTATGTTCTTTTCCTAAACCACCACTAGGGTCATTGCATGTGTGTTCCTTTCCTAAACCACATGGATGCACCACTCATTGCATATTTGTTCCTTTACTAAACCAGATGGATCCGCCAGTGTCATTGCATGAGTCTTCTTTTCCTAAACCACCACCAAAGTCATTGCATATGTCTTATTTTCCTAAACCACCACCAGAGTCATTGCATTTGTGTTCTCTTTCTAAACAACCACCAATGTCATTGCATGTGTCTTCTTTTCCTAAACCACCACAAGAGTCATTGCATTTGTGTTCTCTTTCTAAACAACCACCAATGTCATTGCATGTGTCTTCTTTTCCTAAACCACCACAAGAGTCATTTCATGTGTCTTCTTTTCCTAAACCAGCACCGAAGTCATTGCATGTGTGTTGTTTTCCTCAACCACCACTAGAGTCATTGCATGTGTGTTCTTTTCCTAACAACCACCAGAGTCATTGCATGCATGTTCCTTTCCTAAACCACATGGATACACTAGAGTCATTGCATGTGTGTTTCTTTCCTAAACCACATGGATCCACCAGTGTCATTGCATGTGTCTTATTTTCCTAAACCACCACCAGAGTCATTGCATGTGTGTTCTTTTCCTAAACCACCACCAGAGTCATTGCATGTGTGCCCTTTTCCTAAACCACCACTAGAGTTACTTCATGTGTCTTCTTTTCCTAAACCACCACCGAAGTCATTGCATGTGTGTTCTTTTCCTAAACCACCACCAGAGTCATTGCATGTGTGCTAATTTCCTAAACCACCACTAGATTTATTGCATGTGTCTTCTTTTCCTAATTCAACACCAAAGTCATTGCATGTGTGTTCTTTTCCTAAACCACCACTAGAGTCATTGCATGTGTGTTCCTTTGCCAAACCACATTTATCCACCAGTGTCATTGCATGTGTCTTCGTTTCTTAATCCACCATCATAGTCATTGCATGTGTCTTCTTTTCCTAAACCACCACCAGAGTCATTGCATGTGTGTTCTTTTCCTAAACCACCACCAGAGTCATTGAATGTGTCTTCTTTTCCTAAACCACCAATAGAGTCATTTCATGTGTCTTCTTTTCATAAACCACCACTAGTGTCATTGCATGTGTCTTCATTTCCTAAACCACCACTAGAGTCATTGCATGTGTCTTCTTTTCCTAAACCACCAATAGAGTCATTGCATGTGTCTTCTTTTCCTAAACCAGCACAAGTGTCATTGCATGTGTCTTCTTTTCCTAAACCACCACCAGAGTCATTGCATATGTGTTCTTTTCCTAAACCACCACAAGAGTCATTGCATGTGTTTTATTTTCCAAAACCACCACCATAGTAATTACATGTCTTCCTTTCCTAAACCACCACTACAGTCCTTGCATGTGTGTTCTTTTCCTAAACAACATGGATCCACCAGTGTCATTACATGTGTGTTCCTTTCCTAAACGACTACCGAAGTCATTGCTTGTGTCTTCCTTTCCTAAACCACACGAATGTCATTACATGTGTGTAATTTTCATAAACCACATGGATCCACCAGTGCCATTGCCTGTGTCTTCCTTTGTAAACCACCACTAGAGTCATTTCATGTGTCTTCCTTTCTAAAACCACCACTAGAGTCATTGCATGTGTGTTCCTTTCCTAAACCACATTGATCCACCAGGTTCATTGCATATTTGTTCCTTTCCTAAACCACCACTAGAGTCATTGCATGTGTCTTCTTTTCCTAGACCACCACCAGTGTCATTGCATGTGTCTTCTTTTCCTAAACCACCACCAGAGTCATTGCATGTGTGTTCTTTTCCTAAACCACCACTAGAGTCGTTGCATATTTGTTCCATTCCTAAACCACATGGATCCATCATTGTGAGTGGGTATTCTTTTCCGTAAACACCACCAGAGTCATTGCAAGTGTCTTATTTTCCTAAACCACCACTAGAGTCATTCCATGTGTGGTCTTTTCCTAAACCACCACCAGAGTCACTGCATGTGTGTTCCTTTCTTAAACCACATGGATACACTATTCATTACATATGTGTTCCTTTCCTCAACCACATGGATCCACTAGTGTAATTGCATGTGTCTTCTTTTTCTAAACCACCACTAGAGTCATTCCATGTGTGTTCCTTTCCTAAACCACCACCGAAGTCATTGCTTGTGTGTTCTTTTCCTCAACCACCACTAGAGTCATTGCATGTGTGTTCTTTTCCTAAGCCACCACCAGAGTCATTGCATGTGTGTTCCTTTCCTAAGCCACATGGATACACCAGAGTCATTGCATGTTTGTTTCTTTCCTAAACCACATGGATCCACCTGTGTCATTGCATGTGTTTTCTTTTCCTAATCCACCATCATAGTCATTGCATGTGTCTTCTTTTCCTAAACCACCACCAGAGTCATTGCATGTGTGTTCTTTTCATAAACCACCACCATAGTCATTCCATGTGTGCTAATTTCCTAAACCACCACTAGAGTTATTGCATGTGTCTTCTTTTCCTAAACCACCACCAAAGTCATTGCATGTGTGTTCTTTTCCTAAACCACCACTAGAGTCATTTCATGTGTTTTCTTTGCTAAACCACATTGATCCACCAGTGTCATTGCATGTGTCTTCATTTCCTAAACCACCACCAAATTCATCGCATGTGTCTTCTTTTCCTAAACCACCACCAGAGTCATTCCATGTGTGTTCCATTCCTAAACCACATCTAGTGTCATTGCAGGTGTCTTTCTTCCGTAAACCACCCCTAGAGTCATTGCATGTGTGTTCCTTTCCTAAAAAACATTGATCCACCAGTGTCATTGCATGTGTCTTCTTTTCCTAAACCACCACTAGAGTCATTAGATGTGTGTTCCTTTCCTAAACCACATGGATCCACCACTGTCATTCGCTATTCTTTTCCTAAACCACTAGAGTCATTGCAAGTGTCTTATTTTCCTAAACCCCCACCAGAGTCATTGCATGTGTGTTCTCTTCCTAAGCCACCATGATGCGCTCGACTTTCGACGTAGAGCTCGTTGGGAACCCCAAGAGGAAGGTATGATGAGCACAGCAGTAAGTTTTCCCTCAGTTACAATACCAAAGTTTAATCGAACCAGTAGGAGCAAGGAAACACCCCAAAGGTGTTACTAGCTATGCTTTGGCAGGGCGCACTACCGGTGCTAGTAGCAACGTGGAGACATGCACAACACAACCACAGAACTTTGTCGCCAACTTGCGATGAGGTTGTCAATCTCACCGTGTTTTGCGGAAAACAAAGGATTAAACGTATCGAATGGAAGGAAGTGAAAGTTTGTAGAAAGTAAACACAAAGAAGTAACATTTTATAGATTGTATGTAAAGAAAAAGGACCGGGATCCATAGTTCACTAGAGGTGGCTCTCCTTAGATAGATAACATGCTGGGGGAACAAATTACAGCGGGGCAATTGACAAACACCGATAAAGCAATACATGCATATACTAATCATCTTGAATCCTCTGAGACTTGATTGGGCATTACAACATTATACATAGACTGCCATCCAACTACATCTGTGACTAATAATCCACCTTCAAGTTATTATCCGAACCCCCTCCAGTATTAAGTTGCAAGCAACATATTATTGCTTTACGAACTATGTGTAAAGTAAACAATACGATTGTTCTCTGAACAAAGGATTGTTGTTTTCTCCCTAGTAGCAGCAACACATCTAGTACCTTAGAGATTTCTGCCACTTCCCCAGATTACCAGAGGCATGAACCCACTATCGAGCATAAATACTAATTCTTGGAGTTGCTAGCATCTACTTGGCCAAGATAGCTACTAACAACGGAAAGCATGCAAGATCTCAAATAACAAAGACATGATAGAATCAAATATCAATCTGAAATAGCATCTCAATATCCATCGGATCCCCACAAACACAACATGTATGAATTACAAATAGATGATCTTGATCATGAACGGAGCTCACAAGATCTAAACCTGAAAGCGGAAAGGAGGAGAACCAGCCATCTAGCTACTACATGGATCTGTATTCCAAGGATGAACTACTCACGCATCACACCGGAGGCTTGCATGGTGATGAAGAAGGCCTCCAGGGTGAATTCCCCTCTCCGGCGGGGTGCCGGGAAAAGCTTCAGATCCGTCCCGATCTAGGGATGGAGATAACGGCAGCTACAGACTCTTTCGTGGATTTTTGATCGGGTACTTAGGGTTTTCGTCCCGAGGGCATCTTATAGTCGGAAGGGTAGGCCGAGGGGGTGCCTGGGCTTGCCACACCACCCCCTAGCACGGGCCAGGCCTGGCCGCGTGGCCAGGTGGTGTGGCCGCCCTCTGGCCCCTCTCCGCCTCGTATTCTGGCACTTGATCACTTTCGGAAAAATAGGCACTTTGGCTTTTGTCCCGTCCAATTCCGAAAATATTCATTTTTTGACTTTCCTCGAACCAAAAACAGTAGAAAACATGCAGCTGGCACGGTGGCTCTTGTTAATAGGTTAGTCCAAGAAATTATATGAAACGTACTCCAAAGTTGGAACAAAACACAAGAAAGTGGATAAAACCAAGCATGGAACATAAAAAATTATAGATACATTTGCAATGTATCACACCACCAGAGTCATTGCATGTGTGTTCCTTTCTTAAACCACATGGATACACCAGTCATTGCATGTGTGTTCCTTTGCTAAACCACATATATCTACCAGTGTCATTGCATGTGTCTTCTTTTCCTAAACCACCATCATAGTCATTGCATGTGTCTTCTTTTTGTGGGCCCCCCAGATTAATCCTCCGAGAATCCTTGTTAGGCATACAACCACGATCCCATGATCAGTTAGTCGTGGCACATAACCGATAAGTATCGTAGTAAACATCCAATGCATAACGAATACCTGTCATACCTTATTTGCCATTTTGGCTACATCGATCAAAAATCAACGAAACTTCATCAAGCGTAGAGCACGAGCCATGCCTTAACCTACAGGCAACTGATTGGGAGAACGTCCTGGCTCGCATAGTCATCCACCTCACCTTCTTCTCGATATCTGACCTAGTTAATAGCCAGAGACAATGCCAGTGAGTACTTTCAATGTACTCGCAAACCACCTTAAAGTAATAATAACAAGAGGATATGCATTATTGTTGTGGTAGTAGGAGGGCTTCAAGAGAGGTTCTTTTCTGAAATAGTTTCTCTTGTAGACATAGCATCTACATATCTTTGTTGAAAACTTTTGTAAACCATTTTGGAAACCGTTTTGAGAAGTTTTCGAAAACATTAGGACTAGGTCACCCATTTGTTCCTTTCTTCCGGTCGTCCCATGACCAAACTCCTTTCATTCCTTTTTGACCATCCCATGGTCAAAACAGGTATCCTTCCGACCATCCCATGGTTAAAACATTTCAAAGCCATGGCTTTTCAGAAAATCCTTTTTGAAATCAAAACCAGCACCGCTCTATAACAACCTTCCCAACCGTCCATGACCGTAGACGCGGCTATTCGAATAGATTTACACTCCATAGAGGTTGTACACTTTGCCCACACCATCCGGGTACACTACTCTGATCTTCACTGATCGTGGGTCGAGTAACCGATCAAGACTCTCCGGATACCCATTCCAATATAAGTGCCTACCCTATGAGTGTTATTCCCCTCAAAACCAGGACGTCAGGTACCAAGGACCAACTGGAGCGCATTTTACACTTTACACAGTGGGCGCTTTCAATGAGGGGCTCATAGTAACACGTGGAGGTCCGTAAACCCTTTGTTCCTTCTCTAGGTCGATGTCCCACATGGACCATTTATCTAGAGAAGGCCCACCCCCCAGGGATCGCGATCTCCTGTAGTTACGAGGCAGCTTATACCAGAATAAACAACCATCAAATCTAGCCCTGTCCCATTCCAAAGTAATGTGGTTGCACAAGGTTAATTGTTCTAGCAAAACTGCAAAGAACCGGGTGCGTTTTCGTAAACCTTTTTCCTCCATCTTTTCTTCAGCATTTTGTAAAACAAAAACCTTTTTATTTCTCAACATCTCTTGGGAGGTCCCACCTCACCAAGGTTTTATCATAAAACATTTGGTAAAACTTTTTTCGGGGTTTTCCCATCCTCTAGTTTTGCTTCGGCTAAAACGGGGTCTCCAAAGGGGTATGGTGGATATGCACCATCTATTCTACTATGGACAAGTAGGTATCATCAAGGGAGTTGTTCTTAGTAGTACAAAAGTGTAATAGTTTGGAGGAGCCAAACCACTACCAAGTATACATCATCATATCGTAAAACAATGCAGTTTTAATAAACAGTAGATAAAACATGCATAAGTAAATAGTAGGACCATGCTTATGAGCGAGAAGGTGGCTTGCCTGAGATCAGCAATAGGGCATAAATGTCCCTGGACTTCTTCTTTAGATAACCAAGAATACCAGTACCAATAATAATAAGATCTCTTCTTCTCGGCGTCCATACAAGCGCAACTATCATCGTCAACACATCAATGCAAACAAACCAAGCCACATCAACACAACGCATAAAAGCACCAGTACAATACAGCAAGCAATTGAATAATACCGAATTAAGATTCAGATGGTTTGGAGAGGATTGAATTTAGGAGATTGAGATGGCCTTGGAGAAGGGGATGAACATCCCTTAGGGTTTTATAGTACAAAAATTACCTAGGAGAGGGGTTTTGGACCAAGGACATATTATGTATGATACCATTGTGTAAAAATGGTACCAACAGATAGGGTTTCATAAAATGAGACCAACAAAAGTGGTTTCCCTATTTTATAACTTTTCTTTGATTTCCTATGAATTTTCTAGTGATAAAGGCTCTAGTTTTAGGAAATAATTCACCAGAAATGTTCTGTATGTCCAAAAATTATTTCCTAGGGTGGTTAGGTATGTCTTGATGTACTTGTTCACTGAGAGTTGGAATCATTCCAAAATAATTACCAGAATGCCCTCTAGAAATTCCCAAGGGCAGTTCTCTAGGCAACTTGTCTTTTTCACCAGATTAAATTTGCAGAAGATTTTGAGTTATTTCCAGAAGCACGTGGTAGGTATTTTGAATACATTTCTGTAGAAATTCGAATTACCTCTTTTGGAGTTACAGAGCTACTAGAGTGATTTATCTAGTGATAAACCCATATAAAGAAGTGTTTAATTCATTTAAAAACCTCAGAGGCTCAATAATTCTTGATCTCCTGGATTTTGATAGTATGGAGTGTACCACATCCCAGAGAGTTGGAATGAGGTCAAAAAACTCATGGTTTGGTCTAGGGAAAATTCTAAAGTCAGATTGGTCTGGTTTTTGTTATTTTTGTAAAAGATACTCGATAGCTCCAAAAGACAAGGGACCACTGTTCAAAAATAAGTATGGTGGAAACCTACCAGGAAAGGTTTGTTTCACTACATTTAGATAAGGATGGTTCTCTGGGGAATTTATTTACTAGAATAGATACATGTTTGTATATTTATTTCTGGAATTTATTGACAGACCTTTTCGTACTAGGGTTGGTTCTGCATGTTAGAGAAAACATACAGGAACATGTAAAAAATTGAATCTGGGCAAAATGTGGGGTTTTCCATTTTTCTTAATCCTCAAGGCATACTACAAAATGGTAGGAAAAAGGATTAAAGAGGGAGGCAACTAGGCCGGTACTGGGAGGTGGTTGGGCCATGCAGGGTGACAGCGGCCCAACAGGGCATCACCAGGCACGGGACAGCCTTTGAATTCCTGACGGGTGGGGCCCGGCGGTCAGCCACACGGGGCGTCGAAGGGGGTATTGGGCACCCACGGCCATAGGATGCATGGAAGATCGACGGTGGCAGCGTCGTCTTCCACCTTAGTCTGTGCAAATAGAGGGGGAAACCCTAGGAAGCGGCATCGCTACTAGGGAGCTCACCCGAGGTCGTTCTGACGGGGGGAAGGTGGGGAGGTGACGCGGTGCAAGACGACAACCTCGGCGATGGGCAGGACAGCTGGTTTTGGTGCAGATCCTGGGTCGCGCGCATTTGTGATGTCAGGGACGGCTCGGGTTCACGCCGGGGCATGCCTAGGAGCCTGCATGTCATCCTGGGGGTTGTCTGGCCGAGTTGTGGAAGGGGTTGAGGTCCTATGATGGCCTCTAGTGAGGCCGCAGAGTCTCATCTCAGCCGGGCTCGACGGGGATGCTCACCTCGGGCCTACGCCAGTGGAAGCGGCTCCAGTGTACCTACGAGGAAAGAGGAAGGAACAAGGGAGTAAATAAGATGCAGGTGAGTGCAACCGGGCGAAAGGGGGAGTCTAGGCAGGTCGAGGTCGACCATGAACCACACTACTCGAAGGAGGCCGAGAGGAGCATGATTCCCTCTCCATGGCGATGGAGAGCTAGGGATCTAGATTTGGGGCTCGAGAGAGGTAAGAGGATAGGGGAGGAGTGGTCTGAGAGTGAATGGAAGGGCTGGGCCAGGTTGTGTTGTTTTTATTTCGAGGATGAGGATCTATGGTGGATGTGGCTCATGGAAGAGATAGAGTTGGTCCATGGCCTCTTTATTGGAAGCTGAGGGCGGTGGAGAGGGAGTGTGGGGTGTGTTGTGTCGTGGAAGGGATCCAGGAGGGAGGGGTGGGGCTGCTGCCCAATCACTTGACAAGATTTGCAATAAATGGTTTCTCTCTCTGTAGTCTCTCTCTCAAAGAGGTAAGCGCAAGGGTGCTGCAGGGTGGACCATGACCAGGGGTGAGGTGGGTGATGTACAAAGTCAGTCAATGACTAAGGATGGGTTTTGGTGAGGCTTTTCCTAGATGGTTTGGTTAGTTTGCATCTTTGGTCATATAGTTTGTTAGGAAGGAAGTCTAGATACTTGCACTGAACATGATGGACAAATGGTACTGGAAGATACAGGATGTTGGGAAGTTTATCTAGGATTTGTTTTGGATTTTTCTAAGGATTTAATGTCTACTAAAAACGCTTTATTCAAATAGAGTACAAATGGTTTCTAGAAGCTGATTTGGTATTTTTTAATTGGACAGGGGTGGTTTTTGGTTTGAGATGGTACTAGATACCAAGGGACAGCTTGGGGAAATTTTCTTGGAATTTATTGGGAAGGGAAAGTATTTTTAGACAATTATTTCTTGTTTTTGCCATTTAAGAAAAAGGGCAAAAATAAATAATAAATGATCTCCAAAATATTAATTTTTGATATGGGAATGTAGGGTATGATATATGGGACTCAAAAGTTCTTAGAGTTGGGGAAGTGTTTTGGCAAAAAACAAACTTTCCTTTGGGAAAGGAGTTTTGGAGATTTTGACTATTAAAGGGATTAATTAGATTTGGAGCCATAATAATTATGGAGACTTATTGATAAATCATTATGATCAAGGTAGATGATGTAGAAAAGGTGTAGCAAGCATTTTCAACCTTGGTATTCGAGAATCCAAGTTGATTTTGGTTAAAAGTAGTGATTTAAAGATCTTGGGTAGGATTGTTTTCATGCCACCAAAACCTTGTTGGATCATGGAGCTCAGATCTCCGCTTGGGGCATGGGATAGATGGATGGATATACCAAGTGATGTACATCAACATGGTATAGAGGTTTGAGCTTGATCTTGCTTGAGTTCACCAAGAATTGATTTCAAACTTTGAATAAAATAAGCCTACCAAAGCAGATTATTAACTAGCCTTCAAAACCTTGTGGGTTTAAGAAGCACAAAGATCCACTTGGAACAAGTGAAGTAGATATTGATAGACCTATATGAGTAGAGCACAACCATGCAAAGAGTTGGTCCATAGAAGGTTGGATGATGGTGTGAGCTTCTGTCAAAGTAGGCATGTTGACTAGATTTGCAGGAATAGTTATTTTCTTGCCTGCAAAACCATCAAGAACAAGTGGGTTGGAGCATGACCTAACCAAGAGCAAGAGTGCTCCTCGGTAGTCCTTATGGTGGTTTACAAGTTGGTTCAAGTGCATTACCAATAATGCACAAGGGTGGAGAAAGGGAGACATTAAAAAAGGTGATGTTGGAAACAAATTTCTAGACTTGGCCAAATTTGGCAGATTTAGGGTTTTTTACTAGAATGTGGGTGGTGATGATTTTGATGGGTTGCAAGGTACCAGAGCATCATCAAGTGGATGATTTTGAAGAGTATATTGAGTTGTAAGGATCCTAGCTTGATACTGGTCTTCATTGACATGGAAGCTTCTAGAATTATATCACTTCAGAGCTGATCTGGTTAAGGGTTTTAGATGATCACCAGGTGGCAAGATATTAGATCCAGATTGTATTCTTGCTTAGGTTTTGGTGCTTTTAAAAGTATCTTGGTCCTAGTGGATGAGCTCCTAGAGTAGCTCATACTACTTCTAAGCCAACAAGTCAAACAGCAGATCAAGGCAACTCATCTCACAAGGGAACCAACTACTACTGGGTTACCATCAAGCTTAGCTTGAGGTAAGGATGGGTATTTGTAATAGGTTGGAGTTGAAAAAGGTAAGGTCCTTGGTATCCCTACCAAGAGTAGAATTCAAACGTTTGAACAAGGTTTTGGAAATCCTGGAGGTAAGAGTAGCTGAAGGTTTTGTCTACAGAACTTAAGGAGATTATATTTATATAGCTCTCCATCATTTGATCAATAGAAGCTAATAAATTAGTTTGGGTTTCAAGAGTATCTTGGCTCAGGTTTTGGAAATGCCAGAACATTTGAGAATATGAAACATAAGCCAAGACAGTTCTTGTTAAATAGCTTTTTGACAACTGATGGTGACTTAAGGAGTCTCATATGGTATACACTCACATGCACAAGCACACACAAACAACACGCAAACACTACACCAATGTACAAGAAAAAGTTTTTGTTCCCCCTAATTTTTGCATTTTGGACAACTAATCAGAGTTGCGGAAATTGGGATGTTACACTTTTCCTAAACCACCACCATAGTCATTGTATGAGTGTACTTTATCTAAACCACCACCAGAGTCATTGCATGTGTGTTCTTTTCCTAAACCACCACCAGAGTCATTACATGTGTCTTCTTTTCCTAAACCACCAATAGAGTAATTGCATGTGTCTTCTTCTCGTAAAGCACCACAAGTATCATTGCATGTGTCTTCTTTTCCTAAACCACCACCAGAGTCATTGCATGTGTCTTCTTTTCCTAAACCACCAATAGAGTAATTGCATGTGTGTTCTTTTCCTAAACCACCACAAGTGTCATTCATGTGTCTTCTTTTCCTAAACCACCACTAGAGTCATTGCATGTGTCTTCTTTTCCTAACCACCACCAGAGTCATTGCATGTGTATTATTTTCCTAAAGCACCACCATAGTCATTGAATGTCTTCCATTCCTAAACCACCACTAGAGTCATTGCATGTGTGTTCTTTTCCTAAAGAACATGGATCCACCAGTGTCATTGTCTGTGTGTTCCTTTCCTAAACCATCACCGGATATCATTGCATGTGTGTAATTTTCATAAACAACATGGATCCACTAGTGTCATTGCATGTGTCTTCTTCTTGTAAACCACCACTAGAGTCATTGCATGTGTCTTCCTTGCCTAAACCACCACTAGATTCATTGCATGTGTGTTCCTTTCCTAAACCAAATTGATCCACCAAGGTCATTGCATGTGTGTTCTTTTCCTAAACCACCACCAGAATCATTGCATGTGTCTTCTTTTCCTAAACCAACACCAGAGTCATTGCATGTGTGTTCTTTTCCTAAACCACGACTAGAGTCGTTGCATGTGTGTTCCATTCCTAAACCACATGGATCCACCATTGTCATTGGTTCTTATTTTCCTAAAGCACCACCAGAGTCATTGCAAGTGTCTTATTTTCCTAAAACACCACCAGAGTCATTGCATGTGTCTTCTTTTCCTAAAACACCACTGAAGTCATTGCATGTGTGTTGTTTTCCTCAACCACCGCCAGAGTCATTGCATGTGTGTTCTTTCCATAAACCACCACCAGAGTCATTGCATGTGTGTTCCTTTCCTAAACCACATAGATACACCAGAGTTATTGCATCTATGTTTCATTCCTAAACCACATGGATCCACCAGTGTCATTGCATGTGTCTTCTTTTCCTAAACCACCATCATAGTCATTGCATGTGTCTTCTTTTCCTAAAGCACCACCAGAGTCATTGCATGTGTGTTCTTTTCCTAAACCACCACCAGAGTTATTGCATGTTCTTCTTTTCCTAAACCACCACTAGAGTCATTGCATGTGTGTTCTTTTCCTAAACCACCACTAGAGTTATTGCATGTTCTTCTTTTCCTAAACCACCACTAGAGTCATTGCATGTGTCTTATTTTCGTAAAACACCACAAGTGTCATTGCATGTGTCTTCTTTTTCGAAACAATCACCAGAGTCATTGCATGTGTCTTCTTTTCCTAAACCACCACCAGAGTCATTGCATGTGTCTTCTTTTCCTAAACCACCACCACAGTCATTGAATGTGTGTTCCTTTCCTAAACTACCAGCATAGTCATTGCATGTCTTCCTTTCCTAAACCACCACTAGAGGCATTGAATGTGTGTTCTTTTCCTAAACCACCACCAGAGTCATTGCATGTGTCTTCCTTTCACAAACCACATGGATTTCATTGCATGTGTCTAATTTTCATAAACCACATGGATCCATCAGTGTCATTGCATGTGTCTTCCTTTTGTAAACCACCACTAGAGCCATTGCATGTGTGTTCCTTTCCTAAACCAAATGGATCCACCAGTGTCATTAAATGTGTCTACCTTTACTAAACCACCACTAGAGTCATTGCATGTGTGTTCTTTTCCTAAAACACAAGAGTCATTGCATGTGTCTTCTTTCCTAAACCACATGGTTGTCATTGCATGTGTGTTATTTTCATAAACCACATGGATCCACCAGTGTGATTGCATGTGTCTTCTTTTTCTAAACCACCAATAGAGTCATTGCATATGTCTTATTTTCCTAAAACACCACCACAGTTATTGCATGTGTGCTCTTTTCCTAAACCACCACTAGAATTAATGCATGTGTCTTCTTTTTCCGAACCACAACTAGAGTCATTGCATGTGTCTTCGTTTCGTAAACCACCACAAGTGTCATTGCATATGTCTTCTTTTTCTTAACATCCACCAGAGTCATTGCATGTGTCTTCTTTTCCTAAACCACCAATAGAGTCATTGCATGTGTCTTATTTTACTAAACCACCGTAAGTGTCATTGCATGTGTCTTCTTTTCCTAAACCACCACCAGAGTCATTGCATGTGTCTTCTTTTCCTAAACCACCAATAGAGTCATTGCATGTGTCTTATTTTCCTATTCCACCACCAGAGTCATTGCATGTGTGCTCTTTTCCTAAACCACCACTAGAGTTATTGCATGTGTCTTTTTTTCCTAAACTACTACTAGAGTCATTGCATGTGTCTTCTTTTCCTAAACCACCACCGTAGTCATTGCATGTGTGTTCTTTTCCTCAACCACCACCAGAGTCATTGCATGTGTCTTCTTTTTCTAAACCACCACCAAAGTCATTGCATGTGTGTTCCTTTCCTAAACCACATCGATACACCAGAGTTATTGCATGTGTGTTTCTTTCCTAAACCACATGGATCCACTAGTGTCATTGTATGTGTCTTGTTTTCCTAAACCACCACCAGAGTCATTGCATGTGTGTTCCTTTACTACACCACATCAATACACCAGAGTTATTGCATGTGTGTTTCTTTCCTAAACCACATGGATCCACCAGTGTCATTGCATGTGTCTTCTTTTCCTAAACCACCACAGTCATTTAATGTGTGTTCCTTTCCTAAACTACCAGCATAGTCATTGCATGTCTTCCTTTCCTAAACCACCACTAGAGGCATTGAATGTGTGTTATTTTCCTAAACCACCACCAGAGTCATTGCATGTGTCTTCCTTTCACAAACCACATGGATTTCATTGCATGTGTGTAATTTTCATAAACCACATGGATCCATCAGTGTCATTGCATGTGTCTTCCTTTTGTAAACCACCACTAGAGCCATTGCATGTGTGTTCCTTTCCTAAACCAAATGGATCCACCAGTGTCATTAAATGTGTCTACCTTTACTAAACCACCACTAGAGTCATTGCATGTGTGTTCTTTTCCTAAACCACAAGAGTCATTGCATGTGTCTTCTTTCCTAAACCACATGGTTGTCATTGCATGTGTGTTATTTTCATAAACCACATGGATCCACCAGTGTCATTGCATGTGTCTTCTTTTTCTAAACCACCAATAGAGTCATTGCATATGTCTTATTTTCCTAAACCACCACCACAGTTATTGCATGTGTGCTCTTTTCCTAAACCACCAGTAGAGTTAATGCATATGTCTTCTTTTTCCGAACCACCACTAGAGTCATTGCATGTGTCTTCGTTTCGTAAACCACCACAAGTGTCATTGCATATGTCTTCTTTTTCTTAACATCCACCAGAGTCATTGCATGTGTCTTCTTTTCCTAAACCACCAATAGAGTCATTGCATGTGTCTTATTTTACTAAACCACCGTAAGTGTCATTGCATGTGTCTTCTTTTCCTAAACCACCACCAGATTCATTGCATGTGTCTTCTTTTCCTAAACCACCAATAGAGTCAGTCATTGCATGTGTGCTCTTTTCCTAAACCACCACTAGAGTTATTGCATGTGTCTTTTTTTCCTAAACTACTACTAGAGTCATTGCATGTGTCTTCTTTTTGTAAACCACCACAAGTGTCATTGCATATGTCTTCTTTTCCTAAACAACCACTAGAGTCATTGCATGTGTCTTCTTTTCCTAAACCACCAATAGAGTCATTGCATGTGTCTTATTTTCCTAAACCACCACAAGTGTCATTGTGTGTGTCTTCTTTTCCTAAACCACAACCAGAGTCATTGCATATGCGTTCTCTTACTAAACCACCACCAGAGTCATTGCATGTGTGCTCTTTTCCAAAACCACCACCATAGTCATTGCATGTCTTCCTTTCCTAAACCACCACTATAATCATTGTATGTGTGTTCTCTTCCTAAACAACCACCAGTGTCATTGCATGTGTCTCTTTTCCTAAAGCACCACCAGAGTCATTGCATGTGTCTTCTTTTCCTAAACCACCACCGGAGTCATTGCATGTGTGTTCTTTTCCTCAACCACCACCAGAGTCATTGCATGTGTCTTCTTTTTCTAAACCACCACCAAAGTCATTGCATGTGTGTTCCTTTCCTAAACCACATTGATACACCAGAGTTATTGCATGTGTGTTTCTTTCCTAAACCACATGGATCCACCAGTGTCATTGTATGTGTCTTGTTTTCCTAAACCACCACCAGAGTCATTGCATGTGTGTTCCTTTACTACACCACATCAATACACCAGAGTTATTGCATGTGTGTTTCTTTCCTAAACCACATGCATCCACCAGTGTCATTGCATGTGTCTTCTTTCCTAAACCACCATCATAGTCATTCCATGTGTCTTGTTTTCCTAAACCACCAGAGTCATTGCATGTGTCTTCTTTTCCGAAACCACCAACAGAGTCATTGCATGTGTGTTTTTTCCTAAACAACCACCACAGTCATTGCATGTGTCTTCTTTTCATAAACCACCAGTAGAGTCATTGCATGTTTCTTCTTTTCGTAAACCACCACAAGTATCATTGCATGTGTCTTCCTTTCCTAAAGCACCACCAGGGTCATTGCATGTGTCTTCTTTTCCTAAACCACCAATAGAGTCATTGCATGTGTCTTCTTTTCCTAAACCACCACCAGAGTCATTTCATGTGTCTTATTTTCATAAACCACCACCACAGTCATTGAATGTGTGTTCTTTTACTAAACCACCACCATAGTCATTACATGCCTTCCTATCCTAATCCACCACTAGAGTCATTGCATGTGTGTTCTTTTCCTATACAACATGGATCCACCAGTGTCATTGCATGTGTGTTCCTTTCCTAAACCACCACCAGAGTCATTGCATGTGTCTTCCTTTCACAAACCACATGGATTTCATTGCATGTGTATAATTTTCATAAACCACATGGATCCATCAGTGTTATTGGATGTGTCTTCCTTTTGTAAACCACCACTAGAGCCATTGCATGTGTGTTCCTTTCCTAAACCAAATGGATCCACCAGTGTCATTAAATGTGTCTTCCTTTACTAAACCACCACTAGAGTCTTTGCATGTGTCTTCTTTTCCTAAACCACAAGAGTCATTGCATGTGTATTCTTTCCTAAACAACATGGATGACATTGCATGTGTGTTATTTTCATAAACCACATGGATCCACCAGTGTCATTGTATGTGTCTTATTTTCCTAAACAATCACTAGAGTCATTGCATGTGTCTTCTTTTCCTAAACCACCAATAGAGTCATTGCATGTGTCTTATTTTCCTAAACCACCACCAGAGTCATTGCATGTGTGTTCTTTTCCTAAACCACCACTAGAGTCATTGCATGTGTCTTCTTTTGGTAAACCACCACAAGTGTCATTGCATATGTCTTATTTTACTAAACAACCACCAGAGTCATTGCATGTGTATTCTTTTCCTAGACCACCAATAGAGTCATTGCATGTGTCTTATTTTACTAAACCACCGTAAGTGTCATTGCATGTGTCTTCTTTTCCTAAACCACCACCAGAGTCATTGCATGTGTCTTCTTTTCCTAAACCACCAATAGAGTCATTGCATGTGTCTTATTTTCCTAATCCACCACCAGAGTCATTGCATGTGTGCTCTTTTCGTAAACCACCACTAGAGTTATTGCATGTGTCTTTTTTTCCTAACCACTACTAGAGTCATTGCATGTGTCTTCTTTTTGTAAACCACCACAAGTGTCATTGCATATGTCTTCTTTTCCTAAACAACCACTAGAGTCATTGCATGTGTCTTCTTTTCCTAAACCACCAATAGAGTCATTGCATGTGTCTTATTTTCCTAAACCACCACAAGTGTCATTGTGTGTGTCTTCTTTTCCTAAACCACAACCAGAGTCATTGCATATGCGTTCTCTTACTAAACCACCACCAGATTCATTGCATGTGTGCTCTTTTCCAAAACCACCACCATAGTCATTGCATGTCTTCCTTTACTAAACCACCACTATAATCATTGTATGTGTGTTCTCTTCCTAAACAACCACCAGTGTCATTGCATGTGTCTCTTTTCCTAAAGCACCACCAGAGTCATTGCATGTGTCTTCTTTTCCTAAACCACCACCGGAGTCATTGCATGTGTGTTCTTTTCCTCAACCACCACCAGAGTCATTGCATGTGTCTTCTTTTTCTAAACCACCACCAAAGTCATTGCATGTGTGTTCCTTTCCTAAACCACATCGATACACCAGAGTTATTGCATGTGTGTTTCTTTCCTAAACCACATGGATCCACCAGTGTCATTGTATCTGCCTTGTTTTCCTAAACCACCACCAGAGTCATTGCATGTGTGTTCCTTTACTACACCACATCAATACACCAGAGTTATTGCATGTTTGTTTCTTTCCTAAACCACATGGATCCACCAGTGTCATTGCATGTGTCTTCTTTTCCTAAACCACCACAGTCATTGAATGTGTGTTCCTTTCCTAAACTACCAGCATAGTCATTGCATGTCTTCCTTTCCTAAACCACCACTAGAGGCATTGAATGTGTGTTATTTTCCTAAACCACCACCAGAGTCATTGCATGTGTCTTCCTTTCACAAACCACATGGATTTCATTGCATGTGTGTAATTTTCATAAACCACATGGATCCATCAGTGTCATTGCATGTGTCTTCCTTTTGCAAACCACCACTAGAGCCATTGCATGTGTGTTCCTTTCCTAAACCAAATGGATCCACCAGTGTCATTAAATGTGTCTACCTTTACTAAACCACCACTAGAGTCATTGCATGTGTGTTCTTTTCCTAAACCACAAGAGTCATTGCATGTGTCTTCTTTCCTAAACCACATGGTTGTCATTGCATGTGTGTTATTTTCATAAACCACATGGATCCACCAGTGTCATTGCATGTGTCTTCTTTTTCTAAACCACCAATAGAGTCATTGCATATGTCTTATTTTCCTAAACCACCACCATAGTTATTGCATGTGTGCTCTTTTCCTAAACCACCCCTAGAGTTAATGCATGTGTCTTCTTTTTACGAACCACCACTAGAGTCATTACATGTGTCTTCGTTTCGTAAACCACCACAAGTGTCATTGCATATGTCTTCTTTTTCTTAACATCCACCAGAGTCATTGCATGTGTCTTCTTTTCCTAAACCACCAATAGAGTCATTGCATGTGTCTTATTTTACTAAACCACCGTAAGTGTCATTGCGTGTGTCTTCTTTTCCTAAACCACCACCAGATTCATTGCATGTGTCTTCTTTTCCTAAAACACCAATAGAGTCATTGCATGTGTCTTATTTTCCTATTCCACCACCAGAGTCATTGCATGTGTGCTCTTTTCCTAAACCACCACTAGAGTTATTGCATGTGTCTTTTTTTCCTAAACTACTACTAGAGTCATTGCATGTGTCTTCTTTTTGTAAACCACCACAAGTGTCATTGCATATGTCTTCTTTTCCTAAACAACCACTAGAGTCATTGCATGTGTCTTCTTTTCCTAAACCACCAATAGAGTCATTGCATGTGTCTTATTTTCCTAAACCACCACAAGCGTCATTGTGTGTGTCTTCTTTTCCTAAACCACAACCAGAGTCATTGCATATGCGTTCTCTTACTAAACCACCACCAGAGTCATTGCATGTGTGCTCTTTTCCAAAACCACCACCATAGTCATTGCATGTCTTCCTTTCCTAAACCACCACTATAATCATTGTATGTGTGTTCTCTTCCTAAACAACCACCAGTGTCATTGCATGTGTCTCTTTTCCTAAAGCACCACCAGAGTCATTGCATGTGTCTTCTTTACCTAAACCACCATCGGAGTCATTGCATGTGTGTTCTTTTCCTCAACCACCACCAGAGTCATTGCATGTGTCTTCTTTTTCTAAACCACCACCAAAGTCATTGCATGTGTGTTCCTTTCCTAAACCACATCGATACACCAGAGTTATTGCATGTGTGTTTCTTTCCTAAACCACATGGATCCACGAGTGTCATTGTATCTGCCTTGTTTTCCTAAACCACCACCAGAGTCATTGCATGTGTGTTCCTTTACTACACCACATCAATACACCAGAGTTATTGCATGTGTGTTTCTTTCCTAAACCACATGGATCCACCAGTGTCATTGCATGTGTCTTCTTTTCCTAAACCACCACAGTCATTGAATGTGTGTTCCTTTCCTAAACTACCAACATAGTCATTGCATGTCTTCCTTTCCTAAACCACCACTAGAGGCATTGAATGTGTGTTATTTTCCTAAACCACCACCAGAGTCATTGCATGTGTCTTCCTTTCACAAACCACATGGATTTCATTGCATGTGTGTAATTTTCATAAACCACATGGATCCATCAGTGTCATTGCATGTGTCTTCCTTTTGCAAACCACCACTAGAGCCATTGCATGTGTGTTCCTTTCCTAAACCAAATGGATCCACCAGTGTCATTAAATGTGTCTACCTTTACTAAACCACCACTAGAGTCATTGCATGTGTGTTCTTTTCCTAAACCACAAGAGTCATTGCATGTGTCTTCTTTCCTAAACCACATGGTTGTCATTGCATGTGTGTTATTTTCATAAACCACATGGATCCACCAGTGTCATTGCATGTGTCTTCTTTTTCTAAACCACCAATAGAGTCATTGCATATGTCTTATTTTCCTAAACCACCACCACAGTTATTGCATGTGTGCTCTTTTCCTAAACCACCACTAGAGTTAATGCATGTGTCTTCTTTTTCCGAACCACCACTAGAGTCATTGCATGTGTCTTCGTTTCGTAAACCACCACAAGTGTCATTGCATATGTCTTCTTTTTCTTAACATCCACCAGAGTCATTGCATGTGTCTTCTTTTCCTAAACCACCAATAGAGTCATTGCATGTGTCTTATTTTACTAAACCACCGTAAGTGTCATTGCGTGTGTCTTCTTTTCCTAAACCACCACCAGATTCATTGCATGTGTCTTCTTTTCCTAAACCACCAATAGAGTCATTGCATGTGTCTTATTTTCCTATTCCACCACCAGAGTCATTGCATGTGTGCTCTTTTCCTAAACCACCACTAGAGTTATTGCATGTGTCTTTTTTTTCCTAAACTACTACTAGAGTCATTGCATGTGTCTTCTTTTTGTAAACCACCACAAGTGTCATTTCATATGTATTCTTTTCCTAAACAACCACTAGAGTCATTGCATGTGTCTTCTTTTCCTAAACCACCAATAGAGTCATTGCATGTGTCTTATTTTCCTAAACCACCACAAGTGTCATTGTGTGTGTCTTCTTTTCCTAAACCACAACCAGAGTCATTGCATATGCGTTCTCTTACTAAACCACCACCAGAGTCATTGCATGTGTGCTCTTTTCCAAAACCACCACCATAGTCATTGCATGTCTTCCTTTCCTAAACCACCACTATAATCATTGTATGTGTGTTCTCTTCCTAAACAACCACCAGTGTCATTGCATGTGTCTCTTTTCCTAAAGCACCACCAGAGTCATTGCATGTGTCTTCTTTTCCTAAACCACCACCGGAGTCATTGCATGTGTGTTCTTTTCCTCAACCACCACCAGAGTCATTGCATGTGTCTTCTTTTCTAAACCACCACCAAAGTCATTGCATGTGTGTTCCTTTCCTAAACCACATCGATACACCAGAGTTATTGCATGTGTGTTTCTTTCCTAAACCACATGGATCCACCAGTGTCATTGTATCTGCCTTGTTTTCCTAAACCACCACCAGAGTCATTGCATGTGTGTTCCTTTACTACACCACATCAATACACCAGAGTTATTGCATGTTTGTTTCTTTCCTAAACCACATGGATCCACCAGTGTCATTGCATGTGTCTTCTTTTCCTAAACCACCACAGTCATTGAATGTGTGTTCCTTTCCTAAACTACCAGCATAGTCATTGCATGTCTTCCTTTCCTAAACCACCACTAGAGGCATTGAATGTGTGTTATTTTCCTAAACCACCACCAGAGTCATTGCATGTGTCTTCCTTTCACAAACCACATGGATTTCATTGCATGTGTGTAATTTTCATAAACCACATGGATCCATCAGTGTCATTGCATGTGTCTTCCTTTTGCAAACCACCACTAGAGCCATTGCATGTGTGTTCCTTTCCTAAACCAAATGGATCCACCAGTGTCATTAAATGTGTCTACCTTTACTAAACCACCACTAGAGTCATTGCATGTGT
>OU342743.1:354040898-354062389 GCA_910589775.1 Avena eriantha | reverse complement strand
CCTTATTCATTTTTGGTAATGCATTTGCACCATATTGTTAACCATCCTAAGGACTACCAAGGCCTACTCTTTCCCTTGCTCAGATCACCCTCCAACCCAGTTGTTCTTGATGGTTAGGCAGGCAAGAAAATAAATTTTCCTGCAAATCTAGTCAACATGCCTACTTTGATAGAAGCTCGCACCACCATCCAACCTTCTCTGGACCAACTCTTTGCATGGTTGTGTTCTAATAATATAGTTCTATCAACATCTACCTCACTTGTTTGACCTGGATCTTTGTGCTTCTTAAACCCACGTGGTTTATAAGGCATCATGACTCATCTGGTATGGCAGCCTTATTTTCAACAAAGTTTGCCATCACTTCTAGACCACCTCAAATGTAACCAATCCAAACTCCTTCTGCCATGATCATCTATATGACTTGGTCTAACTATCCATCTACCCCTTGCCTCAAGGTGAGGTTTGAGCTCCAAGATCCAACAAGGTTTTGGTGGTACAAAAATAACATCACCCTAGATCCTCAACTCCTTGTTTTTCCATCTAATTCAAGTTGGATTTACAATTCCCCAGGTTGAAATTGCTGGCTACACTTTGTCTACATCATCTATCTTGAGCATAAAAATTTATCAAATATTATTGATAATTATTAGGGCTCGAAAACTATTTAATCTCATTAATAAACAAAATCTCCAAAACTCCTTCCATAAAGGAAAGTTTGGTTTTTGCCAAAATACTTCCCTAAATCTATGCACAATTGAGTCTCATATATCATACCCTATCATCCCACTTCAAAAATAAATATTTTGAAGAGTTTCAATATTTCTTTTTGTCCATTTTCTTAAAAGGCGGAAATGGAATAATAATTGTTTTAAATACTTTTAATACCCAATAAATCTTGGGAAAATTCCCCTTAGTGTGTATTCACCTTTTGGACCATCTCACTTCAAAAACTCCACCTGTCCAATGTAAAATTATCAAATGATCTTCTAGAAACTACTTTTGTACCTTTTTGAATAAATGATTTAAGTGGACTTAAAATCCTTAGAAAATCACAAATAATTCCTAGAGAGGCCTCTTAACCTCATCTATATCCCAGTACCATTTCCTCATCTGGTCCAATGCAAGTTTTTGTACTTTGTTCGTAACCACCTACTTGATCAAAATTGCCAAGTAAGCAAATCCTCAAATCAAAAACCCACCAAACCTACACCATTTTGGTCAAACAAAATTGCACAACACACCTCTCACCCCTCTGGTCAAGATACACTATAGCATCACTGTAGCAACCCCCTTCCCCTTGAATTTAGTGCTTGGAGGAAGGAGAGATGCACACCTTGGTCCCATCTTGTCTTTAATTCTTGCAGCACTCCACCTCACCTCCTCCCTGTCCCCTACACGACCCCAGTACCCTCTCCACCACCCCTGTTGCCCAATGGCAAGGCCATGGACCTGCCCCTACCCTCCCTACACCCCTTCCACCATGAACCTCCACCATTCGGTTTATAAGGGCTAGAGACCACCCACTCTCTCTTGCTCCCTCATTTCTCCCCCTCCCACTCCACTTACCCCCCTAGATCCCCCTCTCGTCCTCCCTTGCTTTGCTCTGCTCGAGAGAAGGAGAAAAAGGAGCATCTCGGCCATTGCCAATATCTGCTCGTGGTGCTCCCACCCCTGCTCCACTCCCTCTGCAAACTGTTTTTTCAGAACCCCCTTGCTCCTCTGAAGTTAACCTTGTGCTTGCCGTTGACATGCAGCAACCGCAGCTGCCTCATCGGCGAGCTCCGGCGATCACCGAAGAGGATCTCGCGGTGGCAGAGGCAGGCGACGCCCTCCTTCATCAAACCCCCACCATGCTGCCCCTCTACTTGGTCGTCGTCGTTGACCGCTTCATCTCCGCCATCCACCTCCGCTGGAGATGGCCCTTGGCGAGCTCCCTGACCCCGCCGGTGCTGCCCCTAGGGTTCCGCCCCTCTGTCGCCGGCGCGAGGTAGGAGACGTCCCGCGGCCGTCGATCCTGACTAGATCGAACGAACGACGGTACCCGATATCCCTTTGCTGTCCCGTGTCGCTGACGGCTGGGCCCGTCCTGGCAGTTTTCAACCAGGATCCCTCCCGCGCGTGTTGCTGCCTGGGTGGGCTGATTCACCGCGGTGCGGCCCAACTCCCATGCAGATCCGGCCCACCGCACCTTCTTCTCTTTTTCTTTTTAGCAGATCTGTTATTTCTGGAATTTACCCTATTGGTTTAAATCGAAATAAAAATGGAAACTACACATTTTGTCCAAATAAAAATTTCACCATGTTCATGTGTGTTTTGTGCAACATGCATAACTGGTCTGTTGCCAAATTTTTATTATTATTCATTGGCAATTAATCCACTTAAAGATGTCTTTGGCACTAAATAAATTCCCTTGGAAGTTGTACATACCCATTTGGGATAAATCAAAGTTCTCCTGGAAGGTAATTGCTATACCAATCAATCAGCATAGGCCTCATGCCAAGGTGAACATTAGTTTGTCTATAGTAAAAATAACAAAAACTATTAGTATCTGACTTTAGGATTTTCTCTAGGCCAAACCAACAGAGGTATTGACCCAATTCCTACTCTCTGTG
This sequence comes from Avena eriantha, assembly GCA_910589775.1. NCBI lineage: Eukaryota > Viridiplantae > Streptophyta > Magnoliopsida > Poales > Poaceae > Avena > Avena eriantha. The sequence goes on along the minus strand of OU342743.1, from coordinate 354,059,777 downwards.
ATGCGGTACACTAAGGTGTACCAAAATCCAGGAGATCAAATTTTATGGAGACTCTGAGAAATTTTAATGAATTAAAGCCTTCTTCTTATGGTTGTTTCACTAGATAAATCACTACAGTAGCTCTGCAACTCCAAAATTAGTATTTCTAATTGGTACTAGAAGGTATTTTCAATACCTACCCATTTCCCCTTGCCTCATATCAAAAGTCCCTGTATATTTAATCTGGTGAAAAAGACAAGTTGTCTATGGAACTACCTTCGGAAATTTACTGAGGCCATTCTCTTCAATGTTTTCACATGATTCCGAATCCCAGTGATCAAGTACATCAAGCCCTACTTAATAACCCAATAAAATAATTTTTGGGCATACAGAACGTTTCTGGTGAATTATTTCCTAAAACTACAGTATTTCCAACTGGAAAATTCATTATAAATCCATGGAAATTGATGAAATAGTGAAACCACTTTTGTTGGTTTCATTTTATCAATACCTATCTGATGGTACCTTTTTCCTACATTGAAATCATACAGAGTATGTCCTTGGTCCAAAACCCCTCTTCGGTAGTTCCTCGGCTATGAATCCTAAGGGGATTTTCTTCCATATTTTCAAGACAAGGCCAATCTTATTCAATCCATTCCTCCTAAGACCTAATGAATTTTGAACTTGTATTGTTCATTGTTTGCTATATGTATTGGTGCTTGTATGCCTTGTGTTGATTGTGGCTTGGTTTGCTTGCATGTGATGTCGGGACGACGATAGTTGCGATGAAATCAGAGAGCAGAAGAGGTGGTATTTATTATTGGTCTTGGTATTCTGGGTTATCTAAAGAAGAAGTCCAGGGAGATTTATGCCATATTGCTGATCGCAGGCAAGCAACCTTCTTTCTCATAAGCCTTGTCCTACTGTTTTACTTATGCATGTTTTACTTACTGTTTTTATCAAAACTACATTGTTTACTATATGTTGACGTATATATGGTAGTGGTTTGGCTCCTCCGAACTACTACACTTTTGTACTATTAAGTACAACCCCCTTGGTGACACCTACTTGTCCCTAGTAGAATAGATGGTGGATTACACCATACCCCTTTGGAGACCCTGTTTTAGCCGAAGCAAAACTAGAGGATGGGAAGACCCCGGAAAAAGGCTTTACCAAATGTTTTATGATAAAACCTTGGTGAGGTTGGACCTCCCTAGAGATGTTGAGAAATAAAAAGGTTTTTGTTTTACAAAATGCTGAGGGAAAGCTGGAGGAAAAAGGTTTACGAAAACACAACCGGTTCTTTGCAGTTTAGCTATAACAACTTAACCCTGTGCAACCACATTACTCTGGAATGGGACAGGGCTGGATTTTATGTTTGTCTATTCTGGTATAAGCTGGCTCGCAACTACTATAGGGGATGAAACACCCTGGAGGGTGGGCCTTCTCACATAAGCGTCCATGTGGGACATTGACCTGGAGAAGGAACGAAGGGTCTGCGGGCCTCCACGCGTTACTATGAGCCCCTCATTGAAAGCACACACTCAAAAAGTGGAAAAATCACTCCAGTTGGTTGTGAACTATATAGGACATCCCGGTGTTGAGGGGAATAACACTCATAGGGTAGGCACTTATATTGGAGTGGACATCCGGAGAGTCTTGATCGGTTACTCGACCCATGATCGGTGAAGATCAGAGTAGTGTACCCGAATGGTGTGGGTAAAGTGTACAACCTCTGCCGAGTGTAAATCTATTCGAATATCCGTGTCCGCGGTCATGGACGGGTTGGACAAACTTCCATAGAGCGGTGCTGGCTTTGTTTTCAAAAAGGATTTTCGGAAAATAAATGGTTTGGAAATGTTTTGACCATGGGATGGTCGTAATGGAGAAAGGTTTTGACCATGGGATGGTCGGAAGGAGGAGAAAGGAGTTTTGTCGTGGGACGACCTAAGGACGAGAACAAATGGGTACCCCAGTCTTAATGTTTTCCAAAACTTTTCAAAAAGGTTTCCCAAATGTTTTACAAAAGTTTTCAACAAAGATATGTAGATGCTATATCTACAAGCGAAAGTATTTGAGAAAAGAACCTTTCTTGGAGCCCTCCTACTACCACAGCCATAATGCATATCATCCTGTTATTATTGTGAACTTAAGGTGGTTTGCGAGTACACTCAAAGTACTCACTAGCATTGTCCCTGGCTATTAACTTAGTCAGATATCAAGAAGAAGATGATGTTGGCGACTATGCGAGCTAGGACATTCTCCCAGTCAGTTGCATGTAGGTTAAGACAGGGATCGGGCTCTACGCTTGATGAAGTTCCGTTGATGATTATTGATGTAGCCATAACGAAATTTATGTAAGTCTTGTAATTCGGTCTGTCTCGGATGTTGTAATGATACTTGTCGGTTATGTTCCATGGCTCACTGATCATGTGAACATCTTGTATGCATAACAGGGATTTCTCGGTTGATTAATCCGGGGGCCCCACACTTTTCCTAAACCACATGGATCCACTAGATTCATTGCATGTGTGTTATTTTCCTAAATCACCACCAGAGTCGTTGCATGTGTATTCCTTTCCTAAACCTCATGGATACACTAGAGTTATTGCATGTGTGTTCCTTTCCTAAAACACATGGATCCACCAGTGCCATTGCATGTGTCTTCTTTTCCTAAACAACCACCAGAGTGATTGCATGTGTCTTCTTTTCCTAAACCACCACCAGAGTCATTGCATGTGTGTTCTTTTCCTAAACCACCACCAGTGTCATTGCTTGTGTCTTCTTTTCCTAAACCACCACAGAGTCATTGCATGTGTCTTTTTTCCTAAACCACCACCGGAGTCATTGCATGTGTGTTCTTTTCCTAAACCACCACCAGAGTCATTGCATGTGTGTTCTTTTCCTAAACCACCACCAGAGTCATTGCATGTGTGTTCCTTTCCTAAACCACATGGATACACCAGAGTCATTGCATATGTGTTCCTTTCCTAAACCAAGTGGATCATCGCAAGTGTATTATTTTCCTAAACTACCACTAGAGTCATTGCATGCGTGTTATTTTCCTAAATCACCACTAGAGTCATTGCATGTGTGTTATTTTCCAAAACCACAACCAGAGTCATTGCATGTTTCTTATTTTCCTAAACCACTAACATAGTCATTACATGTCTATTCTTTTCGTAAACCACCACTAGAGTCATTACATGTGTGTTCCTTTCCTAAACCACATTGATCCACCAGAGTCATTGCATCCGTGTTCCTTTCCTAAATCACATGGATCCACTAGTGTCATTGCATTTGTCTTCATTTCCTAAACCATCACTAGAGTCATTGCATGTGTCTTCTTTTCCTAAACCACCACCAGAGTCATCGTATGTGGGTTCCTCTCCTAACCCACCACTGGAGTCATTGCATGTGTGTTCCTTTCCTAAACAACATTGAACCACCAAAGTCATTGCATGTTTGTTATTTCCAAAACCACATGGATCCACTAGTGTCATTGCATTTTCTTGTTTTCCTAAACCGCCCCTAGAAATCATTACATGTGTCTTCTTTTCCTAAACCAGCACTAGAGTCATTGCATGTGTGTTCCTTTCCTAAACCAGCTAGATCCAACAGTGTCATTGTTGTGTCTTATTTTCCTAAACCACCACCAGAGTCATTGCATGTGTCTTCTTTTCCCTAACCACCACTAAAGTCATTGCATGTGTCTTCTTTTCCTAACCACCACTAGAGTCACTGCATGTGTGTTCTTTTGCTAAACCACCAGTAGAGTCATTACATGTGTGTTCCTTTCCAAAACCACATGGATCCACTAGAGTCATTGCATGTGTGTTCCTTTCCTAAACCACATGGATCTACCAGTGTCATTGCATGTGTATTCTTATCCAAAACCACCACCAGAGTCATTGCATGTGTCTTATTTTCTTAAACCACCACCAGACTCATCGATTGTGTGTTCCTTTCCTAAACAACGTGGATACACTAGTGCCATTGCATGTGTCTTCTTTCCATAAACCACCACCAGAGTCATTGCATGTGACTTCTTTTCCTAAACCACCACCAGATTCATTGCATGTGTTTTTCTTTCCTAAACCACATTGATCCACCATAGTCATAGCATCTGTGTTCCTTTCCTAAACCACATGGATCCACCAGAATCATTGCATGTCTGCTCTTTTCCTAAACCACCATGAGAGTCATTCCATGTGCGTTCCTTTCCTAAACCACATGGATACACTAGAGTAATTGCATGTGTGATCCTTTCCTAAACCACATGGATCCATCAGTGTCATTGCATTTGTCTTCTTTTCCTAAACCACCATAGAGTCATTGCATGTGTCTTCTTTTCCTAAACCACCACTAGAGCCATTACATGTGTGTTCTTTTCCTAAACCACCACCGTAGTCATTGCATGTGTGTTCTTTTCCTAAACCACCACCAGATCCGACGTCATCTACTAGAGAGTCATCAGATGAGATACTAACTGAAGATTTTACCAAGCCTTTCCTACTACTTGAGGTAAAGAGTCACCTAAAGAATCACCAAATTACTAACCTCAATAGCCCTAAACCATCCGGAGGATCCGCTAATCCAACGACTCCAATAGGCTATGTACGAATAAAAGTAGTATATGAGCCTCATAAAACCTAACTTGCGGAAGATATCTAAACGCTTCAACTCCAGGCAGAAGGTTGGCGACAGTCTTAAAGGAATCACCCGACGACTCTAAGAAAGAAGGACTGACGTATTCTAGAGCTACCCCAGTTTAATCCTAAGGGGGAAAGACTGCATCTTTCCCACAAAAATAGGGTAACCCTTCGCTGAAGCAAACTCAGGAGTCCCTACCCTCAAATCGTGAAATAGGATACGCTACACCCCTAAGGAAGAGCCATGGACTCTTAGAGAGAGGTACTCCCAGCTGTAGATTCTATCCTCCGACGAGTACCCCGTGAATTTCAGCATCGAGATAGTCTGCCTAGTCTAAGCCCTCGAGATATAGAGTCCGAAATGAAAAGAAGGTCATCCCTCGCAATCGGGACAAGGCTCTTCTCAACTCTCTGCGCATCCCCGAAGACTAAAGCTCAACCTCATCGACAGAGTAGGCACTTTCAAGGACGGAGTTCGTATGTTAGCACGCGTGGAAACCAGTAGCGCTAAACTTGACTCAAATCCCCTAACCCCACTCTCCTGAATCTCGGGACGTGATTCTTTTAAGGGGAAAGGTCTGTAACATCCCAATTCCAGCAACCCTCATGAGTTGTCCAGAATGCAAAAATCAGGGGGAGCAAAAACTTTTCTTGTACTTGTTGCAATGTTTTCTTGTTGTTTGTTTATGCTTGTGCATGTGAGTGTATACTATATGATACTCCTTACCTCATCATCAGTTGACAAAAGCTATTTAACATAACTAGCCTGGCTCAATTTACATATTCTCAAAAGTTCTGGCATTCCAAAACCTGAGCCAAGTTGCTTAGGTAACCAAAACTATTCTAGTAGCTTCTATTGACAAAACTATGGAGAGATATATAATATAATCTCCTTATGTTTTATAGACAGAACCTTCAACCATTCTTATCTCTAGGTTTCCCAAAACCTCCTTTTAAACCTTTTGAATTCTACTCTTGGTAGAGATAACTCTTACCTTACTCAAACTCCAACCCTTCAACTTTGCCAATCGTTAACCGCAAGCTAAGCTTGACTAACCCTAGTAGTAGTTGATTTGTTTGTAAGATGAGTTTCCTTGATATCCTGTTTGACTTGATTGCTTAGAAGTAGTATGAGCTACTATATGAGCTCATCACTAGAATCAAGAGGTCCCCAAATCACACACCCTCAGCAAGAATACAAAGCAGGATCTAATCTCTAGATACTAGGTGATCATCTAAAACCCTTAACTAGATCAGCTCTGAAGTGATCCATCCTAGAAGCTTCCAAGTCAATGAAGACCAATATCAAGCAAGGATCCTTCCTACTCAATCTACACTTCAACATCATCCACTTGATGATGCTTGGGTACCTTGTAGCCCATTAAAAACATCCCCTCTCATGCCCTAGTCAAAAACCCTAAATCTATCAAATTTGGCTAAGTCTTGAATATGTTTCAACATCACCTTTTTGAATGTTTCCTTTTCCCAACCCTTGTGCATTTTTGGTAATGCATTTGAACCATCTTGTTAGCCATACTAAGGAATACGAAGGCCTATTCTTGCCCTTGGTCAGATCATCCTCCAACCCAGTTGTTCTTGATGGTTAGGCACGCAAGAAAATAACTTTTCCTGCAAATCTAGTCAGCATGCCTACTTTGATAGAAACTCGCACCACCATCCTACCTTCTCTGGAGCAACTCTTTGCATGGTTGTGTTCTACTCATATCGGTATGTCCACATCTACCCCACTGGTTCCACGTGGATCTTTGTGCTTCTTAAACCCACATTTTTTAGAAGGCATCATGACTCATCTGGTATGGTAGCCTTATTTTCAACAAAGTTTGCCATCACTTCTAGACCACCTCAAATTTAACCAATCCAAAATTCTTCTGCCATGATTATCTATATGACTTGGTCTAACTATCCATCTACCCATTGCCTCAAGGTGAGCTCTGAACTCCAAGATCCAACAAGGTTTTTTTGGTATGAAAACAATATCACCCTAGATCCTCAACTACTTGCTTTCCATCTAATTCAAGTTGGATTTCCAATTCCCAAGGTTTCAATTGCTGGATACACCTTGGCTACATCATCTACCTTGAGCATCAAAATTAATCAAATATTATTCATAATTACTAGGGCTCGAGAACTATTTAATCTCATTAATAAACAAAATCTCCAAAACTCCTTCCATAAAGGAAAGTTTGGTTTTGCCAAAACACTTCCCTAACTCTAAGCAATATTGAGTCTTATATATCATACCCTATCATCCCACTTCAAAAATAAATATTTTGAAGAGTTTCAATATTTCTTTTTGTACATTTTCTTAAATGGCACAAATGGAATAATAATTATTTTAAAATTTTAATCCCCAATAAATCTTGGAAAAATTCCCCTAAGTGTGTATTCACATTTGGGACCATCTCAGATCAAAAACTCCACCTATCCAATGTAAAATTATCAAATGATCTTCTAGAAACTACTTCTGTACCTTTTTGAATAAATGATTTTAAGTGGACTTAAAATCCTTTGAAAAATCACAAATAATTCCCAGAGAGGCCCCTTAACCTCATCTATCTCCCAGTACCATTTCCTCATCTGGTCCAATGCAAGTTTTTGGACTTTCTTCGTAACCACCTACTTGATCAAAATTGCCAAGTAAGCAAATCCTGAAATCAAAAACCCACCAAACCTACACCATTCTAGTCAAACAAACTTGCACAACACACATCTCACCCCTCTGGTCGAGATACACTGTAGCATCACTGTAGCAACCCCCTTCCCCTTGTCTTTAGTGCTTGGAGGTAGGAGAGATGCACACCTTGGTCCCATCTTGTCTTCAATTCTTGCAGCACTCCACCTCACCTCCTCTCTGTCCCCTGTACGACCCTAGTGCCCTCTCCACGACCCCTGCTGCCCAATGGCAAGGCCATGGACCTGCCCCTGCCCTCCCTACACCTCTTCCACCATGAACCTCCCCCATTCGGTTTATAAGGGCTAGAGACCACCCACTCTCTCCTCCTCCCTCATTTATCCCCTCCCACTCCACTTACCTCCCTAGAGCCCCCTCTCCTCCTCCCTTGCTCTGCTCTGCTCCAGAGAAGGAGAAATAGGAGTATCTCGGCCATTGCCAAGATCTGCTCGTGGTGCTCCCATCCCTGCTCCACTCCCTCTGCAAACTGTATTTTCGGAACACCCTTGCTGCTCTGAAGCTAACCATGTCCTTGCCATCGACATACAACAACCGCAGCGGTCTCACCGGTGAGCTCCGGCTAGCACCGAAGTGGATCTCACGGTGGTAGAGGCAGGCGACACACTCCTTCATCAAACCCCCACCATGTCGCCCCCCTACTTGGTCGCCGTCGTCGACCGCTTCATCTCCGCCGTACACCTCCGTCGGAGATGGCCCCTGGTAAGTTCCCTGACCCTGCCGGCGCCGCCCTAGGGTTCCGCCCCTCTGTCATCGGCGCGAGGTAGGAGACGGCCCGCGGCCGTCGATCCTGACTAGATCGAACGGCCGACGATGCCCGATACCCCTTTGTTGTCCCGTGTCGCTGACGGCTGGGCCCGCCCTGGCAGTTTTCCAATAGGATCCCGCCCGCGCGTGTTGCTTCCAGGGTGGGCCGATTCCCCGCAAGGTGGCCCAACTCCCTTCCAGATCCGGCCCACCGCACCTTCTTCTCCTTTTCTTTTTAGCAGATCTGTCATTTCTAGAATTTACCCTATTGGTTTAAATAAAAATAAAAATGGAAACTACACATTTTGTCCAAATAAAAATTTCACCATGTGCATGTGTGTTTTGTGCAACAGGCAGAAATGGCCTGTTGCCAAAAATAATTTTTATTATTCATTGGCAATTAATGCACTAAAAGATGTCTTTGGCACTAAATAAATTCCACAGGGAATTGTACATACCCATTTGGGATAAATCAAAGTTCTCCTAGAAGGTAATTGCTATACCAATCAACCAGCATAGGCCTCATGCCAAGGTGAACAGTAGTTTGTCTATAATAAAAATAACAAAAACTATTAGTATCTGACTTTAGGATTTTCTCTAGGCCAAACCAACAGAGGTATTGACCCAATTCCTACTCTCTGTGATGCGGTACACTAAGGTGTACCAAAATCCAGGAGATCAAATTTTATGGAGACTCTGAGTAATTTTAATGAATTAAAGCCTTCTTCTTATGGTTGTTTCACTAGATAAATCATTACAGTAGCTATGCAACTCCAAAATTAGTATTTCCAATTGGTACTGGAAGGTACTTTCAATATCTACCCATTTGCCGTTGCCTCATATCAAAAGTCCCTATATATTTAATCTGGTGAAAAAGACAAGTTGTCTACATAACTGCCTTCGGAAATTTACTAAGGCCATTCTGTTAAATATTTTTGCATGATTCCAAATCCCAGTGATCAAGTACATCAAGCCCTACATAATAAACCAAGGAAATAATATTTGGGTATACAGAACATTTCTGGTGAATTATTTCCTAAAACTAGAGTAGTTCCAACTAGAAAATTCATTATGAATCCATGGAAATGGATAAAATAGTGAAACCACTTTTATTGGTTTCATTTTATCAATACCTATCTGATGGTACCTATTTACTACATTGAAATCATACAGAGTATGTCCTTGTTCCAAAACCCCTGTTAGGTAGTTCCTCGGCTATGAATCCTAAGGGGATTTTCTTCCATATTTTCAAGACAAGGCCAATCTTATTAAATCCATTCCTCCTAAGACCTAATAAATTGTGAACTTGTATTGTTCATTGTTTGTTGTATGTATTGGTGCTTGTATTCCTTGTGTTGATTGTGGCTTGGTTTGCTTGCATGTGCTATCAGGACGACGATAGTTGCGATGAAATCGGAGAGCAGAAGAGGTGGTATTTATTATTGGTATTGGTATTCTAGGTTATCTAAAGAAGAAGTCCAGGGACATTTATGCCATATTGCTGATCGTAGGTAAGGCACTTTCTTGCTCATAAGCCTTGTCCTACTGTTTTACTTATGCATGTTTTACTTACTATTTATCAAAATTGCATTGTTTACTATATGTTGACGTATATATGGTAGTGGTTTGGCTCCTCCGAACTACCACACTTTTGTACTATTAAGTACAACCCCCTTGGTGACACCTACTTGTCCCTAGTAGAATAGATGGTGGATTACACCATAACCCTTTGGTGACCCTGTTTTAGCCGAAGCAAAACTAGAGGATGTGAAGACCCTGGAAAAAGGCTTTACCAAATGTTTTATGATAAAACCTTGGTGAGGTTGGACCTCCCCAGAGATGTTGAGAAAGAAAAAGGTTTTTGTTTTACAAAATGCTCAAGGAAAGATGGAGGAAAAAGGTTTATCAAAACTCACCCGGTTCTTTGCAGTTTAGCCATAACAACTTAACCCTATGCAACCACATTACTCTGGAATGGGACAAGGCTGGATTTGAAGTTTTTCTATTCTGGTATAAGCTACCTCGCAACTACTATAGGGAATGAAACTCCCTAGAGGGTGGGCCTTCTCACATAAGGGTCCATGTGGGACATCGACCTGGAGAAGGAACGAAGGGTCTACGGGCCTCCTACTATGAGCCCCTCATTGAAAGCGCACACTCAAAAAGTGGAAAAAGCGCTCCGTTTGGTTGTGAACTATATAGGACGTCCCGGTGTTTAGGGGAATAATACACATAGGGTAGGCACTTATATTAGAGTGGGCATCTGGAGAGTCTTGATCGGTTACTCGACCCACGATCGGTGAATATCAGGGTAGTGTACCCGGATGGTGTGGGTAAAGTGTACAACCTCTGCTGAGTGTAAATCTATTCGAATAGCCGTGTCCGCGGTCATGGACGGGTTGGAAAAACATCTGTAGAGCAGTGCTGGCTTTGTCTTCAAAAAGGATTTTCGGAAAAAAAATGGCTTTGGAAATGTTTTGACCACGGGATGGTCGTAAAGGAGAAAGGTTTTGACCATGGGATGGTCGGAAGGAGGAGAAAGGAGTTTGGTCGTGGGACGACCTAAGGACAAGAACAAATGGGTACCCCAGTCCTAATGTTTTCCAAAACTTTTTAAAAAGGTTTCCAAAATGTTTTACAAAAGTTTTCAACAAAGTTGTGTAGATGCTATATCTACTAGAGAAAGTACTTGAGAAAAGAACCTCTCCCGGAGCCCTCCTACTACGAAACATAATGCATATCATCCTGTTATTATTGTGAACTTAAGGTGGTTTGCGAGTACACTCACTGGAATTGTCCCTTGGTATTAAATTGGTCAGATATCAAGAAGAAGATGATGTTGGCGACTATGCGAGCTAGGACGTTCTCCCAATCAGTTGCATATAGGTTAAGACAGGGATCGGGCTCTACGCTTGATGAAGTTCTGTTGATGATTATGGATGTAGCCATAGCGGCATTTATGTAAGTCTTGTAATTCGGTATGTCTCATATGTTGTAATGATACTTGTCGGTTATGTTCCATGGCTCACTGATCATGGGAACGTGGTGTATGCATAACAGGGATTTCTTGGATGATTAATCCGGGGCCCCACACTTTTCTTAAACAACATGGATCCACTAGAGTCATTGCATGTTTGTTATTTTCCTACACCACCACCAGAGTCATTGCATGTGTGTTCCTTTCCTAAACCTCATGGATACACTAGAGTTATTGCATGTGTGTTCCTTTCCTAAAACACATGGATCCACCAGTGTCATTGCATGTGTCTACTTTTCCTAAACCACCACCAGAGTGATTACATGTGTCTTCTTTTCCCAAACCACCACCAGAGTCATTGCATGTCTGTTCTTTTCCTAAACCACCAGTGTCATTGCTTGTGTCTTGTTTTCCTAAACCACCACCAGAGTCATTGCGTGTGTCTTTTTTCCTAAACCACCATCGGAGTCATTGCATGTGTGTTCTTTTTCTAAACCACTACCAGAGTCATTGCATGTGTGTTCCTTTCCTAAACCACCTGGATCCAACAGTGTCATTGTTGTGTCTTCTTTTCCTAAACCACCACCAGAGTCATTGCATGTGTCTTATTTTCCCTAACCACCTCTAAAGTCATTCCATGTGTCTTCTTTTACTAAACCACCACTAGAGTCATTGCATGTGTGTTCTTTTGCGAAACCACCAGTAGAGTCATAACATGTGTGTTCCTTTCCTAAACCACATGGATCCACTAGAGTCATTGCATGTGTGTTCCTTTCCGAAACCACGTGGATCCACCAGTGTCATTGCATGTGTCTTCTTATGAAAAACTATCACCAGAGTCATTGCATGTGTCTTATTTTCTTAAACCACCACCAGACTCATCGCTTGTGTCTTCTTTTCCTAAACCACATGGATCCACCAGTGCCATTGCATGTGTCTTCTTTACCTAAACCACCATCAGAGTCATTGCATGTGTCTTCTTTTCCTAAACCACCAACAGAGTCATTGCATGCGTGTTCCTTTCCTAAACCACATTGATCCACCATAGTCATTGCATCTGTGTGCCTTTCCTAAACCACATGGATCTACCAGAGTCATTGCATGTCTGTTCTTTTCCTAAACCACCACGAGAGTCATTCCATGTGTGTTCCTTTCCTAAACCACAGATACACTAGAGTAATTTCATGTGTGATCCTTTTCTAAACAACATGGATCCATCAGTGTCATTGTATGTGTCTTCTTTTCCTAAACCACCATAGAGTCATTGCATGTGTCTTCTTTTCCTAACCCACCACTAGAGTCATTGCAATTGTTTTCTTTTCCTAAACCACCACCGGATTCATTGCATGTGTGTTATTTTTCCAAACCACCAGAGTCATTGCATGTGTCTTATTTTCCTAAACCACCACCTGAGTCATTACATGTGTCCTCTTTTCCTAAACCACCACTAGAGTCATTGCATGTGTGTTCGTTTCCTAAATCACATGGATCCACCAGAGTCATTGCATGTGTGTTGCTTTCCTAAACCACATGGATCCACCGGTGTCATTGCATGTGTCTTCTTATCCAAAACAACCACTAGAGGCTTTTCATGTGTCTAATTTTCTGAAACCACCACCAGACTCATCGCCTGTGTGTTCCTTTCCTAAACCACATGGATCCACCAGTGTCATTGCATGTGTATTCTTTTCCTAAACCACCACCAGAGTCATTCCATGTGTCTTATTTTCTTAAACCACCAGAGTCATTGCATGTGTGTTCCTTCCCTAAACCACATTGATCTACTAGATTCATTGCATCTATGTTCCTTTCCTAAACCACATGGATCCACCAGAGTCATTGCATGTGTGTTCTTTTCCAAAACCACCGTGAGAGTCATTGCACGTGCGTTCCTTTCCTAAACCACATGGATACACTAGAGTAATTGCACGTGTGTTCATTTCCTAAACCACATGGATCCACCAGTGTCATCGCATGTGTCTTCTTATCCTAAACCACCATAGAGTCATTGCCTGTCTCTTCTTTTCCTAAACCACTACCAGATTCATTGCATGTGTGTTCTTTTGCAAAACCACCAGTGTCATTGCTTGTGTCTTGTTTTCCTAAACCACCACCAGAGTCATTGCGTGTGTCTTTTTTCCTAAACCACCACCGGAGTCATTGCATGTGTGTTCTTTTCCTAAACCACCACCAGAGTCATTGCATGTGTGTTCTTTTCCTAAACCACCACCAGAGTCATTCCATGTGTGTTCCTTTCCGAAACCACATGGATACACCAGAGTCATTGCATATGTGTTCCTTTCCTAAACTACGTGGAGCATTGTAAGTGTATTATTTTCCTAAACCACCACTAGAGTCATTGCATGTGTGTTATTTTCCTAAACCACCACCAGGGTCATTGCATGTGTTTTCTTTTCCAAAACCACCACCAGAGTCATTGCATGTTTCTTATTTTCCTGAACCACTAACAGAGTCATTGCATGTCTGTTCTTTTCCTAAACCACCACTAGAGTCATTACATGTGTGTTCCTTTACTAAACCACATTGATCCACCAGAGTCATTGCATCTGTGTTCCTTTCATAAATCACATGGATCCACTAGTGTCATTGCATTTGCTTTCATTTCCTAAACCATCACTAGAGTCATTGCATGTGTCTTCTTTTACTAAAGCACCACCAGAGTCATCGCATGTGTGTTCCTCTCCTAAAACACCACTAGAGTCATTGCATGTGTGTTCCTTTCCTAAACCACATTTAACCAGCTGAGTCATTGCATGTTTGTTCCTTTCCAAAACCACATGGATCCACCAGTGTCATTGCATGTTCTTGTTTTCCTAAACCACCACTAGAAATCATTACATGTGTCTTCTTTTCCTAAACCACCACCAGAGTAATTGCATGTGTGTTCCTTTCCTAAACCACCTGGATTCAACAGTGTCATTGTTGTATCTTCTTTTCCTAAACCACCACCAGAGTCATTGCATGTGTCTTCTTTTCCCTAACCACCTCTAAAGTCATTGCATGTGTCTTCTTTTACTAAACCACCAGCAGAGTCATTGCATGTGTGTTCTTTTGCTAAACCACCAGTAGACTCATTACATGTGTGTTACTTTCCTAAACCACATGGATCAAATAGAGTCATTGCATGTGTGTTCCTTTCCGAAACCACGTGGATCCACCAGTGTCATTGCATGTGTCTTCTTATGAAAAACCATCACCTGATTCATTGCATGTGTCTTATTTTCTTAAACCACCACCAGACTCATCGCTTGTGTCTTCCTTTCCTAAACCACATGGATCCACCAGTGTCATTGCATGTGTCTTCATTACCTAAACCACCACCAGAGTCACTTCATGTGTCTTCTTTTCCTAAACCACCACCAGAGTCATTGCATGCGTGTTCCTTTCCTAAACCACATTGATCCACCATAGTCATTGCATCTGTGTGCCTTTCCTAAACCACTTGGATCTACCAGAGTCATTGCATGTCTATTCTTTTCCTAAAACGCCACGAGAGTCATTCCATGTGTGTTCCTTTCCTAAACCACATGGATACACTAGAGTAATTTCATGCGTGATCCTTTCCTAAACAACATGGATCCATCAGTGTCGTTGTATGTGTCTTCTTTTCCTAAACCACCATAGAGTCATTGCATGTGTCTTCTTTTCCTAAACCACCACTAGAGTCATTGCAATTGTTTTCTTTTCCTAAACCACCACCGGATTCATTGCATGTGTGTTGTTTTTCTAAACCACCAGAGTCATTACATGTGTCTTCTTTTCCTAAACCACCACCTGAGTCATTGCATGTGTCGTCTTTTCCTAAACCACCACTAGAGTCATTGCATGTGTGTTCGTTTCCTAAACCACATGGATCCACCAGAGTCATTGCATGTGTGTTCCTTTCCTAAACCACATGGATCCACTAGTGTCATTGCATGTGTCTTCTTATCCAAAACAACCACTAGAGGCTTTTCATGTGTCTTATTTTCTGAAACCACCACCAGACTCATCGCCTGTGTGCTCCTTTCCTAAACCACATGGATCCACCAGTGTCATTGCATGTGTATTCTTTTCCTAAACCACCACCAGAGTCATTGCATGTGTCTTCTTTTCTTAAACCACCAGTGTCATTGCATGTGTGTTCCTTTCCTAAACCACATTGATCTACCAGATTCATTGCATATATGTTCCTTTCCTAAACCACATGGATCCACCAGAGTCATTTCATGTGTGTTCTTTTCCAAAACCACCATGAGAGTCATTGCATGTGCGTTGCTTTCCTAAACCACATGGATACACTAGAGTAATTGCACGTGTGTTCATTTCCTAAACCACATGGATCCACCAGTGTGATTGCATGTGTCTTCTTATCCTAAACCACCATAGAGTCATTGCATGTGTGTTCTTTTCCTAAACTACCACCAGAGGCATTGCATGTGTGTTCCCTTCCTAAAACACATGGATACACCAAAATCATTGCATGTGTGTTCCATTCTTAAACCACATGGATCATTGCAAGTGTATTATTTTCCTAAACCACCACTAAGTCATTGCATGTGTGTTATTTTCCTTAACCACCACCAGAGTCATTGCATGTGTGTTCTTTTCCAAAACCACCACTAGAGTCATTGCATGTGTCTTCTTTTCATAAACCACTACTAGAGTCATTGCATGTCTGTTCTTTTCCTAAACCACCACTAGAGTCAATACATGTGTGTTCCTTTCCTAAACCACATTGATCCACTAGAGTCATTGCATGTGTGTTTCTTTCCTAAATCACATGTATCCACTAGTGTCATTGCATTTGTCTTCATTTCGTCAACCACCACCTGAGTTATTTCATGTGTATTCTTTTCCTAAACCACCACTAGAGTCATCTCATGTGTGTTCCTCTCCTAAACCACCACTAGAGTCATTGCATGTGTGTTCCTTTCCTAAACCACCAGTCATTGCATGTGTGTTCCTTTCCAAAACCACATGGATCCACCAGTGTCATTGCATGTTCTTGTTTTCCTAAACCACCACTAGAGTCATTACATGTGTCTTCTTTTCCTAAACCACCACTAGAGTCATTGCTTGTGTGTTCCTTTCCTAAACCACCTGGATCTAATAGTGTCATTGTTGTGTCTTCTTTTCCTAAACCACCACCAGAGTCATGGCATGTGTCTTCTTTTCCCTAACCACCACTAGAGTCATTGCATGTGTCTTGTTTTCCTAAACCACCCCTAGAGTCATTGCATGTGTGTTGTTTTCCTAAACCACCACTAGAGTCATTGCATGTTGTTAGTTTCCTAAACCACATGGATCCACTAGAGTGATTGCATGTGTGTTCCTTTCCTAAACCACATGGATCCACCAGTGTCATTGCATGTGTCTTCTTATCCAAAACCACCACCAGAGTCATTGCATGTGTCTTATTTTCTTAAACCACCACCAGACTCATTGATTTTGTATTCCTTTCCTAAACCACATGGATCCACCAGTGTCATTGCATGCGTGTTCTTTTCCTAAACCACCACCAGATTCATTGCATCTGTCTTCTTTTCCTAAACCACCACCAGATTCATCGCATGTGTGTTCCTCTCCTAAACCACAACTAGAGTCATTGCATGTGTGTTCTGTGGCATCCCGCTAAAACCACTACTTGAAAATCGCGGTGTTTTTGGTGCATTGCATCACCATGACTGCATGCTCATGTCATCATGCCAGATTGCATTTGAGCATCATCATGTCATCATGCATATTTTGCAAAACCATTTTCGAAAAGCCTGGTTTTGTTTTCTAAACGCCCCGTCTTTATTTCAAATTAAAACCAGGGTCTCCGGAATATTTTGGGTTTGTCTAAATACGGTTTGCAAAAAACCCGTTTTAAATAAGTAAAATTTATAATATTTTTATAGGAGGTAGCTAGCCAGGCCGGAAAGCCTAGCCGGCCACCTCCAAATTAAAACTCTAATATGTCTAACCCCAAACCGTACCCAATCCCCCCTACCCTAAACCTCCCTTCTCAGCCGCCGCTCTCACCCCTAGCCAACACCTCACCAACCCCCATGCGTCATCCTTCCCCGCGTGCTGGCCCACCCCTGCCACCGCCAGCATGGCACACACGCACCGCACCCACCCTGGCACGCATTCCCCGCCTCCCTTGTCCGCTCCTCCTCGTTTTGGCCCACACAAGCATACACACGCGGCTCACGTCGCACACACCAACCACCACACCCGTGCGCACCTTCCACCACCGACAACCCTACCCTGCGCCTGCTTTCGCCAGCCCCCACCTCTCCCTTGTCGCCACGTGCACCTGCACGCCTCCACCGACCGCTTGAACCCCTGCGAGCGCGGACCCACCCGGCCTGCCGCCTCCTGCAATCCCCATCCCATCTCGACGCAATCCTCGCTCCACCTCCACCCCGCTGCGCTCGCGAGGCTCACCCGCACCCGCGCCTCCCTATTCCTCCCTCGCCCAGCCGCCGCAACGCCGCCTCTGCCAAGCTCCACCCCCGCCGCCTCCATCCCCGCCTCGGCCTCCTCCCCACCGGCCCGAGCTCCTCCCGGCCGGCGAGCCCCTCCCCGACGTGTTCCCCGTCAAGCTCGACCACCATCTCCGGTCGCCCGTGTCGCCTCCACATCGGCCTTGTCCTATACAGCGCCGCTGCCGCGGTTCGTCTCCTCGTCGTCATCCCCTTGCAGAGCCCCTGCTCGAGCTCGACCCGTTTGCCCTTTTTCCAGCCAGCCGCTGCGCTCGGCCACCGCGATGCCCAGCTTCCGCCCATGGCCGCCCTCGTCGCGCGAGCCGCCTCTCTATGAGCCCCATGCCGCCGCCGTCCACCGGCTTCCTCGAGCCTGGCCGCGTCCGCTTTGAGTCGCTGAGCTGCCTCGCCGCAAGCGCATCCCTCGCCTCTGTAGTGCTGTCGTTGGGCCGCCTCCCGCTCGCGCCAAGGCCATCCCCGGCGCCTCCCTGTCGCCGCCGCCCTCTCTTCGGCCCGCCAGCAAGCCTCCTTCGGCTTTGACCTCTTCCGCACGTCCTCCTTCGGCCTTGGGCGCCTCTTTAGTCACGCATCCCCGACAGCCATGACCACACCCTGCTATGTAAGCACGAGGCCATCTCGTGTAGTATCATGTGTCTGTTCTCACTCGAGGTACGTGTGTGCTTGTACGTGCACGAGTGTTTGTTCCTGAGAGCTCCTCCCTGACTTTTGTTTATCGCACAAAGGCCAGAGACTCGTACGTGATCTTGTCAACCTCAACTTCAATCCCGACCCACGGGGTTTCCCTAGATGCATGTGTGGCTTGACTCTAGTTTGATGCTCGGCTATTGGCAATGCTGGGATGTGGTGTTGCGCTGCTCCCGAGACCGACACAAGAAGCTTAACCTTGAAGACCGGATCCAATGGCACTCGATGAAATGCTGACAAGATCTCTTTCATAGACGACCTCGAGCCCACGGTGCGCCAAGTTCTTCCTCACGGCCCCGAAGACCCCAGCCCGAAGGTCGTAGCCACGGATCGACAAGGACTTCTACATGGGACGAGAAGTACTTCGTCATGGATCCGATTGAAGTGACCCCGAAGACCAAACCCAGGAACACCAAGCTCTCCTTCCCATTTTTGAAGACCCCGACCTTGAGACCGAACTCCGAACCCCCGGTACCCAAGATCTTCCGAACCCAGATGTGTGAACCCTTTTCCCGAGCCCCTATTTTATAAATACTATATATAAAACTTGTTGCATATTATTTGTTCATCTTGCATGCATACATGTCTGTAGTTTGGGGCCTTTCGGCAATTCACCTAAATTAAATATGGAGTGTT
>OU342743.1:353964273-354039898 GCA_910589775.1 Avena eriantha | reverse complement strand
TTTTCCTCAACCACCACTAGAGTCATTGCATGTGTCTTCTTTTCCTAAACCACCACCAGAGTCATTGCATGTGTGTTCCTCTCCTAAACCACCACTAGAGTCATTGCATGTGTGTTCCTTTCCTAAATCACATGGATCCACCAGTGTCATTGGATTTGTCTTCATTTCCTCAACCACCACCTGAGTTATTGCATGTGTCTTCTTTTCCTAAACCACCACCAGAGTCATCGCATGTGTTTTTCTCTCCTAAACCACCACTAGAGTCATTACATGTGTGTTCCTTTCCTAAACCACATTGAACCACCAGAGTCATTGCATATGTGTTCCTTTCCAAAACCACATGGATCCACCAGTGTCATTGCATGTTCGTGTTTTCCTAAACCACCACGAGAGTCATTACATGTGTCTTCTTTTCCTAAACCACCACTAGAGTCATTGCATGTGTGTTCTTTTCCTCAACCACCACTAGAGTCATTGCATGTGTCTTCTTTTCCTAAACTACCACTAGAGTCATTGCATGTGTGTTCCTTTCCTAAACCACATTGATTCAGTAGAGTCATTGCATATGTGTTCCTTTCCTAAACCACTTGGATCCACCAGAGTCATTGCATGTGTGTTCTTTTCGTAAACCACCACGAGAATCATTGCATGTGCGTTCCTTTCCTAAACCACATGGATACACTAGAGTAATTGCATGTGTGTTCATTTCCTAAACCACATGGATCCACCAGGGTCACTGCATGTGTATTCTTTTCCTAAACCACCACTAGAGTCATTGCATGTGTGTTATTTTCCTAAACCACCACCAGAGTGATTGCATGTGTGTTCTTTTCCTAAACCACCACCAGAGTCATTGCATGTGTCTTCCTTTTCTAAACCACCATTAGAGTCATTGCATGTGTCTTCTTTTCCTAAACCACATGGATCCACGAGTCTCATTTCAGGTGTGTTCCTTTACTAAACCACCACGAGAGTCATTGCATGTGTCTTCTTTTCCTAAACCACCACCAGAGTCATTGCATGTGTGTTCTTTTTCTCAACCACCACAAGAGTAATTTCATGTGTGTTCCTTTCCTACACCACATGGATACAATAGAGTTATTGCATGTGGGTTCCTTTCCTAAACCACATGGATCATTGCAAGTGTATTATTTTCCTATACCATCACTAGATTCATTGCATGTGCGTTATTTTCCTTAACCACCACCAAAGTCATTGCATGTCTGTTCTTTTCCAAAACCACCACTAGAGTCATTGCATGTGTCTTCTTTTCCTAAACCACTACCAGAGTCATTGCATGTCTGTTCTTTTCCTAAACCACCACTAGAGTCATTACATGTGTGTTCCTTTCCTAAACCACATTGATCCACTAGAGTCATTGCATGTGTGTTCCTTTCCTAAATCACATGGATCCACCAGTGTCATTGGATTTGTCTTCATTTCCTCAACCACCACCTGAGTTATTGCATGTGTCTTCTTTTCCTAAACCACCACCAGAGTCATCACATGTGTTTTCCTCTCCTAAACCACCACTAGAGTCAATACATGTGTGTTCCTTTCCTAAACCACATTGAACCACCAAAGTCATTGCATATGTGTTCCTTTCCAAAACCACATGGATCCACCAGTGTCATTGCATGTTCGTGTTTTCCTAAATCACCAATAGAGTCATTACATGTGTCTTCTTTTCCTAAACCACCACTAGAGTCATTGCATGTGTGTTCTTTTCCTAAACCACCACCAGAGTCATTGCATGTGTCTTCTTTTCCAAAACCACCACCAGAGTCATTGTATGTGTGTTCCTTTCCTAAACCACATTGATTCAGTAGAGTCATTGCATATGTGTTCCTTTCCTAAACCACATGGATCCACCAGAGTCATTGCATGTGTGTTCTTTTCCTAAACCACCACGAGAATCATTGCATGTGCGTTCCTTTCCTAAACCACATGGATACACTAGAGTAATTGCATGTGTGTTCATTTCCTAAACCACATGGATCCACCAGCGTCATTGCATGTGTATTCTTTTCCTAAACCACCACTAGAGTCATTGCATGTGTGTTCTTTTACTAAACCACCAGAGTGATTGCATGTGTGTTCTTTTCCTAAACCACCACTAGAGTCATTGCATGTGTCTTCTTTTCCTAAACCGCATGGATCCACGAGTGTCATTTCATGTGTGTTCCTTTACTAAACCACCACGAGAGTAATTGCATGTGTCTTCTTTTCCTAAACCACCCCCATAGTCATTGCATGTGTGTTCTTTTCCTAAACCACCACAAGAGTCATTTCATGTTTGTTCCTTTCCTAGACCACATGGATACAATAGAGTCATTGCATGTATGTTCCTTTAATAAACGGCATGGATCATTGCAAGTGTATTATTTTCCTATACCATCACTAGATTCATTACATGTGTGTTATTTTCCTTAACCACCACCAGAGTCATTGCATGTCTATTCTTTTCCAAAACTACCACCAGACTCATTGCATTTGTCTTCTTTTCCTAAACCACTACCAGAGTCATTGCATGTCTGTTCTTTTCCTAAACCACCACTAGAGTCATTACATGTGTGTTCCTTTCCTAAACCACATTGATACACTAGAGTCATTGCATGTGTGTTCCTTTCCTAAATCACATGTATCCACTAGTGTCATTGCATTTGTCTTCATTTCCTCAACCACCACCTGAGTTATTGCATGTGTCTTCTTTTCCTAAACCACCACCAGAGTCATCGCATGTGTGTTCCTCTCCTAAACCACCTCTAGAGTCATTGCATGTGTGTTCCTTTCCTAAACCACATTGAACCACCAGAGTAATTGCATGTGTGTTCCTTTCGAAAACCACATGGATCCACCAGTGTCATTGCATGTTCGTGTTTTCCTAAACCACCAATAGAGTCATTACATGTGTCTTCTTTTCCTAAACCACCACTAGAGTCATTGCATATGTGTTCCTCTCCTAAACCACCACTAGAGTCATTGCATGTGTGTTCCTTTACTAAACCACATTGAACCACCACAGTCATTGCATGTGTGTTCCTTTCCAAAACCACATGGATCCACTAGTGTCATTGCATGTTCTTGTTTTCCTAAACCACCACTAGAGTCATTACATGTGTCTTCTTTTCCTAAATCATCACTAGAGTCATTGCATTTGTGTTCCTTTCCTAAACCACCTGAATCCAATAGTGTCATTGTTGTGTCTTCTTTTCCTAAACCACCACCAGAGTCATTATATGTGTCTTCTTTTCCCTAACCACCACCAGAGTCATTGCATGTGTCTTCTTTTTCCTAACCACCACTAGAGTCATTGCATGTGTCTTCTTTTCCTAAACCACATTGAACCACCAGAGTCATTGCATGTGTGTTCCTTTCCAAAACCACATGGATCCACTAGTGTCATTGCATGTTCTTGTTTTCCTAAACCACCACTAGAGTCATTACATGTGTCTTCTTTTCCTAAACCATCACCAGATTCATTGCATGTGTATTCCTTTCCTAAACCACCTGAATCCAATAGTGTCATTTTTGTGTCTTCTTTTCCTAAACCACCACCAAAGTAATTGCATGTGTCTTCTTTTCCCTAACCACCACTAGAGTCATTGCATGTGTCTTATTTTCCTAAACCACCACTAGAGTCATTCCATGTGTGTTCTTTTCCTAAACGACCACAAGAGTCATTGCATGTGTGTTATTTTCCTAAACCACCACCAGAGTCTTTGCATGTGTCTTCCTTTTCCAAACCACCATTAGAGTCATTGCATGTGTCTTCTTTTCCTAAACCACATGGATCCACGAGTGTCATTTCAGGTGTGTTCCTTTACTAAACCACCACGAGAGTCATTGCATGTGTCTTCTTTTCCTAAACCACCACGAGAGTCATTGCATGTGTGTTCTTTTCCTCAACCACCACAAGAGTAATTTCATGTGTGTTCCTTTCCTAGACCACATGGATACAATAGAGTTATTGCATGTGGGTTCCTTTCCTAAACCACATGGATCATTGCAAGTGTATTATTTTCCTAAACCATCACTAGATTCATTGCATGTGTGTTTTTTTCCTTAACCACCACCAAAGTCATTGCATGTCTGTTCTTTTCCAAAACCACCACTAGAATAGTTGCATGTGTCTTATTTTCCTAAACCACTACCAAAGTCATTGCATGTGTGT
The DNA here is from genome assembly GCA_910589775.1 of Avena eriantha. Taxonomy (NCBI): domain Eukaryota; kingdom Viridiplantae; phylum Streptophyta; class Magnoliopsida; order Poales; family Poaceae; genus Avena; species Avena eriantha. The sequence continues at coordinate 354,035,724 of OU342743.1, read as the reverse complement.
TCTTTTCCTGAACCACCACTAGAGTCATTACATGTGTGTTCCTTTCCTAAACCACATTGATCCACTAGAGTCATTGCATGTGTGTTCCTTTCCTAAATCACATTTATCCACCAGTGTCATTGGATTTGTCTTCATTTCCTCAACCACCACCCGAGTTATTGGATGTGTCTTATTTTCCTAAACTACTACCAGAGTCATCACATGTGTTTTATTCTCCTAAACCACAACGAGAGTCATTGCATGTGTGTTCCTTTCCTAAACCACATTGAACCACCAGAGTCATTGCATATGTGTTCCTTTCCAAAACCACATGGATCCACCAGTGTCATTGCATGTTCGTGTTTTCCTAAACCACCAATAGAGTCATTACAAGTGTCTTCTTTTCCTAAACCACCACTCGAGTCATTGCATGTGCGTTCCTTTCCTAAACCACATGGATACACTAGAGTAATTGCATGTGTGTTCATTTCCTAAACCACATGGATCCACCAGCGTCATTGCATGTGTATTCTTTTCCTAAACCACCACTAGAGTCATTGCATGTGTGTTCTTTTACTAAACCACCAGAGTGATTGCATGTGTGTTCTCTTCCTAAACCACCACTAGAGTCATTGCATGTGTCTTCTTTTCCTAAACCGCATGGATCCACGAGTGTCATTTCATGTGTGTTCCTTTACTAAACCACCACGAGAGTCATTGCATGTGTCTTCTTTTCCTAAACCACCACCATAGTCATTGCATGTGTGTTATTTTCCTAAACCACCACAAGAGTCATTTCATGTGTGTTCCTTTCCTAGACCATATGGATACAACAGAGTCATTGCATGTGTGTTCCTTTAATAAACCGCATGGATCATTGCAAGTGTATTATTTTCCTAAACCACCACTAGAGTCATTCCATGTGTGTTCTTTTCCTAAACGACCACAAGAGTCATTGCATGTGTGTTATTTTCCTAAACCACCACCAGAGTCTTTGCATGTGTCTTCCTTTTCCAAACCACCATTAGAGTCATTGCATGTGTCTTCTTTTCCTAAACCACATGGATCCACGAGTGTCATTTCAGGTGTGTTCCTTTACTAAACCACCACGAGAGTCATTGCATGTGTCTTCTTTTCCTAAACCACCACGAGAGTCATTGCATGTGTGTTCTTTTCCTCAACCACCACAAGAGTAATTTCATGTGTGTTCCTTTCCTAGACCACATGGATACAATAGAGTTATTGCATGTGGGTTCCTTTCCTAAACCACATGGAGCATTGCAAGTGTATTATTTTCCTAAACCATCACTAGATTCATTGCATGTGTGTTTTTTTCCTTAACCACCACCAAAGTCATTGCATGTCTGTTCTTTTCCAAAACCACCACTAGAATAGTTGCATGTGTCTTATTTTCCTAAACCACTACCAAAGTCATTGCATGTGTGTTCTTTTCCTGAACCACCACTAGAGTCATTACATGTGTGTTCCTTTCCTAAACCACATTGATCCACTAGAGTCATTGCATGTGTGTTCCTTTCCTAAATCACATTTATCCACCAGTGTCATTGGATTTGTCTTCATTTCCTCAACCACCACCCGAGTTATTGGATGTGTCTTATTTTCCTAAACTACTACCAGAGTCATCACATGTGTTTTATTCTCCTAAACCACAACTAGAGTCATTGCATGTGTGTTCCTTTCCTAAACCACATTGAACCACCAGAGTCATTGCATATGTGTTCCTTTCCAAAACCACATGGATCCACCAGTGTCATTGCATGTTCGTGTTTTCCTAAACCACCAATAGAGTCATTACAAGTGTCTTCTTTTCCTAAACCACCACTCGAGTCATTGCATGTGCGTTCCTTACCTAAACCACATGGATACACTAGAGTAATTGCATGTGTGTTCATTTCCTAAACCACATGGATCCACCAGCGTCATTGCATGTGTATTCTTTTCCTAAACCACCACTAGAGTCATTGCATGTGTGTTCTTTTACTAAACCACCAGAGTGATTGCATGTGTGTTCTCTTCCTAAACCACCACTAGAGTCATTGCATGTGTCTTCTTTTCCTAAACCGCATGGATCCACGAGTGTCATTTCATGTGTGTTCCTTTACTAAACCACCACGAGAGTCATTGCATGTGTCTTCTTTTCCTAAACCACCACCATAGTCATTGCATGTGTGTTATTTTCCTAAACCACCACAAGAGTCATTTCATGTGTGTTCCTTTCCTAGACCACATGGATACAACAGAGTCATTGCATGTGTGTTCCTTTAATAAACCGCATGGATCATTGCAAGTGTATTATTTTCCTAAACCATCACTAGATTCATTACATGTGTGTTATTTTCCTTAACCACCACCAGAGTCATTGCATGTCTGTTCTTTTCCAAAACTACCACCAGAGTCATTGCATGTGTCTTCTTTTCCTAAACCACTACCAGAGTCATTGCATGTCTGTTCTTTTCCTAAACCACCACTAGAGTCATTACATGTGTGTTCCTTTCCTAAACCACATTGATCCACTAGAGTCATTGCATGTGTGTTCCTTTCCTAAATCACATGTATCCACTAGTGTCATTGCATTTGTCTTCATTTCCTCAACCACCACCTGAGTTATTGCATGTGTCTTCTTTTCCTAAACCACCACCAGAGTCATCGCATGTGTGTTCCTCTCCTAAACCACCACTAGAGTCAGTGCATGTGTGTTCCTTTCCTAAACCACATTGAACCACCAGAATAATTGCATACGTGTTCCTTTCCAAAACCACATGGATCCACCAGTGTCATTGCATGTTCATGTTTTCCTAAACCACCAATAGAGTCATTACATGTGTCTTCATTTCCTAAACCACCACTAGAGTCATTGCATATGTGTTCCTCTCCTAAACCACCACTAGAGTCATTGCATGTATGTTCCTTTCCTAAACCACATTGAACCACCATAGTCATTGCATGTGTGTTCCTTTCCAAAACCACATGGATCCACTAGTGTCATTGCATGTTCTTGTTTTCCTAAACCACCACTAGAGTCATTACATGTGTCTTCTTTTCCTAAATCATCACTAGAGTTATTGCATTTGTGTTCCTTTCCTAAACCACCTGAATCCAATAGTGTCAGTGTTGTGTCTTGTTTTCCTAAACCACCACCAGAGTCATTGCATGTGTCTTCTTTTCTCTAACCACCACTAGAGTCATTGAATGTGTCTTCTTTTTCCTAACCACCACTAGACTCATTGCATGTGTCTTCTTTTCCTAAACCACCACTAGAGTCATTGCATCTGTGTTCTTTTCCTAAACCACCACTAGAGTCATTGCATGTGTGTTCGTTTCCTAAACCACATGGATCCACCAGAGTAATTCATGTGTGTTCCTTTCCTAAACCACATGGATCCACCAGTGTTATTGCATGTGTCTTCTTATCCAAAACCACTACCAGAGTCATTGCATGTGTCTTATTTTCTTAAACCACCATCAGAGTCATTGCATGTGTCTTCGTTTTCTAAACCACCACCAGAGTCATTGCATGTGTGTTCCTTTCCTAACCCACATTGATCCAGCAGAGTCATTGCATCTGTGTTCCTTTCCTAAACCACATGGATCCACCAGAGTCATTGCATGTGTGTTCTTTTCCTAAACCACCACGAGAGTCATTGCATGTGCGTTCCTTTCCTAAACCACATGGATACAGTAGAGTAATTGCATGTGTGTTCATTTCCTAAACCACATGGATCCACTAGTGTCATTGCATGTGTCTTCGTTTCCTAAACCACCATAGAGTCATTGCATGTGTCTTCTTTTCCTAAACCACCACTAGAGTCATTGCATGTGTGTTATTTTACTAAACCACCACCAGAGTGATTGCATGTGTGGTCTTTTACTAAACCACCACCTGAGTCATTGCATGTGTCTTCCTTTTCTAAACCACCATTAGAGTCATTGCATGTGTCTTCTTTTCCTATACCACATGGATCCACCAGTGTTATTGCATGTGTGTTCCTTTCCTAAACCACCACCAGAGTCATTGCATGTTTGTTATTTTCCTAAACCACATGCATCAACTAGAGTCATTGCATGTGTGTTATTTTCCTAAACCACCATCACAGTGATTGCATGTATGCCCTTTCCTGAACCACCACCAGAGTCATTGCATGTGTCTTCCTTTCCTAAACCATATGGATCCACCATTGTCATTGCATGTGTCTTCCTTTCCTAAACAACCACCAGAGTCATTGCAAGTGTGTTATTTTCCTAAACCACCACTAGACTTATTTCATGTGTTTTCTTTTCCTAAACAACCACCAGAGTCATTGCATGTGTCTTGTTTTCCTTAACCACCACAAGAGTCATTCCATGTGTGTTATTTTTCTAAACCACCGCTAGAGTCATTGCATGTGTGTTACTCTGCTAGGATTGGTGGTAACTCTGGTAATAGCATGAGTTACTTGTTAAAGATGAATTGCCTTGATCTTTTGTTTGATGATATGCCTTGTTCTGCTGCTTGACTTGTTTGCTTAGGAGTAGGATGAGCTACTCTAGGGGATCATCATATAGCATCTAGGTAATCCAAGAGGTCAACCCTAAGCAAGTTAACCAAGCTGGATCTAATCTAGAGCCACTAGGTGATCCTCTAAAACCATTAACCAGATCACTTCTGAAGTTATTCATTCTAGAAGTTTCCAAGTCAATGAAGACCAATATCAAGCCGGATTATTCTCAGTCTACACCTAAAAATCATCCACTTGATGATGCTTTTATACCTTGCAACCCATCAAAAACATCCCCACTCATATTCTAGTCAAAAACCATAAATTAACATCACTTCTTTGAATACCTCTCTTTCTCAACACTTGTGCATTTCTAGAAATGCACTTGGAACATCATGCAGACCCTCTTAAGGACTACCAAGGCCCACTCTTGCCCTTGGCTAGATCATCTTTTAACCCACTTGTTCTTGCTGATTTTGCAGGCAAGAAAATAACTTTTTCTGCAAATCTTATCAACTAGCCTACTTGGTTAGAAACTCACACCTTCATCATGCCTTCTTTTGACCATCTCTTTTAATGATTGTGCTCTACTCACAAAGGTATATCAATACCTACCTCACTTGTTCCAATTGGATCCTTGTGACTGTAAAACCCACAAGGATTTGAAGGCTATTTGATAATCTGTTTTGGCACCCTTATTTTATTCAAAGTTTGAAATCAATCCTTGGAGAGATAAAGCATGTTCAAGCTAAAACCTCTACATCATGGTGATCTACCTAACATGGTATATCTAACCATATAAACCATGACCCAAGGGGAGCATTGAGCTCCAAGATCCAACCATGTTTTGAAGGTATAAAAATAATAATGCCTAAGATCCTATATCTCTTGCTTTCCTTCCAAATCAAGTTGGATTTCCAAAACCCAAGCTTACAAATGGTATATAAAAAATGTGTACATCATCTACCTTGGAGCTCAAGATTTATAAATTAATATCAATAATTATTTTGGCGCAAAAATAGTTAAATCCTTTCTTTTACAAAAATATCAAAACCACCTCAATAAAGGAAATATTGTTTTTATCCAAATAACATCTCCATATTTAAGCACAACTGAGGCCTAATTATCATACCCTATCTACCCACTTCAAAAATAAATATTTTTGAAGAGTTTTAATCTTTCTTTTTGCCTAATTACTTAAATGGCAGAAATAAGAAAATAAATTATTTAAATACTTTTACTCTTCAATAAATCTTGGGAAAATTCTCCAATGTGTGGACTCATAATTGGGATCCTTCCAAACCAAAAACTCCCTTTCTCAAGTCAAAATTTCAAAAGAATTCAAATAAATAGTTTTAGCACTATTCGAATAATTGATACAATGTGGATAAAAAATCCTCAAAAAAATCCAAAATAAATCATGGAGGTGTACCATGAGCATATGTACCTACCAACACCTTTGTCTCAGCTTGTCAAGTTAAAAATTCAAGAGAGGCTTCATAAGCATCACTTATGGCCTAATTAGTAGATGTGGCAAATCATGAGCTAAACCACATCCAACCCACTTAAAACCCTCCTCACACCACTTTCTCTCCTGAATACTCCTTACCTAGATCAACTATTTGATCTCTACCACAACTCCAAAGGAACATCCTAAGTAAAATACTTGCTTGCACACTAACCGGTCTCTATAAACTCAAAACTAATCCTAAAGGGCTTGGTAACCACTCCATCAGCCACCGTCACTCCTCTGGTCGAAGGGAACTGTTGCAGTACGGTAGCACGATAGTAAAAACCGCTCTCCTTGTCCTTTAGTTCTTGGATCAAGCAAGAGAGAGAGAAAAACCATATCTATGCCAATATTGAAAAGTAAGTGCAGCAGCATCAACCCTCCCTCACCCATCTAGATTGTGTACCAAGCCCTCAATCATCCCTCTACCCCACATGCAGGAGCCCTAGCTCGCCCAAGCCCTCTCTCCCTTCCCTCTTTTATTTTCAACCAAGGTGAGAAAAGTCAAGCACCTAAGCTCCTGCGACAAAGACAACTTCCCTCCTCTGGTGTCTAACCCCACACCATCCTCTTCACCGCCTCCCTTGACAAATCAGAAGCCCAGCGCCTCCCTAGCTCGAGGGTGAGCTCAGTCCATCATGGACGACAACCTCGCTAGATAAAAGGGCTTAGACCACCTAGACACTCCCCCTTTGGCTCATTCGCCCCCAAACTCTCCCACCTACCTCCCTCAGGCTCCCCTCTTCTCCCCCTGTCTGGCCCTGCCCCCAACAAGGAGAGAAGGAATCTCTCGGCCTCCTCCAAGAACTCGAGCAACACTCTCTCCCCATAGCCCTTCTCTCTCTGCATTTCACCATAACGTGACCCCCTCCTCCTCCATCTAATATTGTTTTTCTTTTGGCCCAGGACCACCTCTACTGGCCTTGCCAGTGATGTCCAACGAAGCTCCCTTCGGTCGTTGTCGCGGGAGTAAGGTTCCAGCGCAAAAACGGCCCGTGCAGCCCATCCCCGAATTCGCCGTTGACCCCTCCATCGCCCCGACACCACCCCTTCACGACCCCGAGACCGCAGGTAAGCTCCCCATCAAATCTTGACGCTGCCTAGGGTTTCCCCTCGCATGTGCGTGTCAGGAGAAGGACGACGGCCCCACGCCGTCGATCTGCTTCTAATCAAATGGCACATAACCGCTGATACCGCTTGGCCCTCCGCCCTCACTAATAGATGGACCGCGCCCGAGCCATTTGAACCTGCGCGCCTCCCGTGCATCGTTGCCCGTCTAGGCCGAATCACCCCTCCACGGCCATTTTCCCTCTGGATCCAGCCCGACTAACCCGTTTCTTATTCTTTTTTAAACCTCTAGATTTGTTTAATATACTTGTTTGTTTAATTCGAAATAAAAATGGAAAACAACTTTGAATACCTAGGTCTAAATTTATCTTTGTGCAGACATGTTTTATGCAACATACAAAGCTGGCCCTCTTCCAATAATAATCTTTATTATTTACTGTCCATTTATCTACTAAAAAGTATCATTCTCAATCAATAAATCCCTCAGGGAGATTCACTCCTTCAAATTGATCAAATCCAATTGCGTCTGGAAGGTGCTTCATGTACGCACTTCATAGCCTTGTCCTCATGCGAAGTTGAGCTATGTTTTGCTTGTAGCAAAAATAACAATATCTACTCAATTTTAACTTTAGAAATTTCTCCATGCCAAGAAAAAAATATTATTTACCTGATTCCAACTCTGAGAACCCACAAATACTCTTGGACTCCAATCCCTCGCAGCCCAGATTTTATTAATCCTTTGTTGATTTATTGTGAATTTAACATTTTTGTGCATGGTTAATTTACTAATAAAATCACTTCAGTAGTTTTGTATACCCTAATTTAGTGATTCCAATTTCTATAGAATGGTATTGAACATACCTAGAAGGTGTCATTGGAATCATATCAAAAGCTCTTGTAGAATAGATCTGGTTAAAAAGACAAAAACGTTCCAGAACTGCCTTTGGTAATTTTTTGAGGGAATTCTAGTAAATATATTGGAATTATTCCAACTCTCAAAAATCACAAACCCAATTATATAAAACATACAATGAGAACAAATTTATTTGAGCTACAGATATTTTCTGGTGAATTATTCACCTAAACTAGGGGTTTTTCCAATAAAATAGTCATAACTAATTAATGAAAAATTATAAAATCATGAAACCACTTTAGTTGGCCTTGTTATTTCAATACTTATCCGTTGATATCATATTTGTATATTAATATCATACATACCCAAGCCTTAGTTCAAAACCCCTTCATTAGGTGGTATTGGACAATTAAATCACAAAGGCATATCCACAAGGCAATTAAAGCATTTCCAAAGGATATGGTCTCAATCTATCAAAACCTAATGAATTAAATGATGTGTTGTATGTTTGTTTGCTCTATTTTAAAGATGCTTGTATGCCTTGTGTTGATTGAGGCTTTGTTTTCTTGCATGTGCTATCTCTGATTACGATAGTTGCGACTATATCGGCAACCATAAGAAGTGGTTATTATTGGATTATTATGGTATTCTAAGGAGAAGTCTAGGGACATATATTGCCAGTTTGCTAATCACAGTCAAGCCACCTTCTTGCTCATAGGACTTGTCCTACTGCTTTACTTATGCATGTTTTACCTACTATTTTATGAAACTGCATTGTTTTATACTATGATGATCTGTATCTAGTAGTGGCTTGGCCTCTCCAAACCATTACACCTTTGTACTAATAAGTACAACCCCCTTGATGACACCTAATGGTACCTAGTATAATAGTTGTTGTATATTACCATACCCCCTTAGAGACCCTGTTTTAGCCGAAGCAAAACTAGAGGATGGGAAGACCCCCAAAAAAGTTTTACAAAATATTTATGCAAAACCATGGTGAGGTTTAACCTACCAAGAGAAGTTTGAGAAAATAAAATATTTTTTTGTTTTACAAAATGCTGAAAGATGGAGGAAAAAGGTTTACAAAAACGCACCTAGTTCTTTGTAGTTTTTCCTGAACAATTACCCGTGCAACGACATTACCCCGGAGAGGGATGGGGCTTAACTCAAAGTAGTTCACGCTGCTATGGGTATTATCACTACTACGTATATGGGATCATCTCCCTCAAAATCCGGGCTTGCCTTTACAAAAAGTGTCAACTATTAGACAGTCACCAAGAGGAAGCAGAATCACCCATGCAAGCGAGCGAGAGAAACTATGAGCCCTTGATTGAAAGTGACCCCTCCAGGTCTGAGTAGGGTGCTCCGGTTGGTCCGAGGATCCAAACCTCCAGGACTTGAGGCGAACAACTCATAGGTTAGGGCCCGTGTTGGAGTGGTATTTCCAAGGGTTATGTTTGATTATCCGAACCCCACATACTAGTGTATGACGATTCGGGGTGAACCGCGGCGGATGTATCAAATCTTGTGGGTAAAGTGTACAACCTCTGCAGAGTGTAAATCTATTCGAATAGCCGTGTACATGGTCATGGACGGTTGGGAAGGTTGTTGTAGAGTGGTGCTAGTTTTGATTTTAAAATGGACTTCAGAAAAGCAGAGGCTTTGGAAATGTTTTGACCATGGGATGGTCAGAAAGGAAGGAAAGGAGTTTTTCATGAAATGACCGAAAGGAAGAAACAAATGGGTGACCCAATCCTAGTGTTTTCCAAAAAAAATTAAAAAGGTTTCCAAAAAATGTTTTACAAAAGTTTTCAACAAAGATATGTCGATGCTATATCTACAAGAGAAACTAGTTTTAGAAAAGAACCTCTCGTGGAGCCCTCCTACTACCACATCTATATTGCATATCCTCTTATTTTTATTATCTTAAGGTGGTTTGCGAGTACATTCAAAGTACTCACTGTCATTGTCCCTGGCTATTAACTTGGTCAGATTCGAGAAGATGGTGATGATAACGACTATGCGAGCTAGGACGTTCTCCTAGTAGGTTACATGTATGTTAAGGCATGGCTCGAGCTCTACGCTTGATGAAGTTCTGCTCATGATGATTAATGTATCCATAATGACATGTAAGGGAGAATATCATTTTGCATCCCGATAGTTGAGGCGCCCAGGCAACGCGGTACCCATGCTGCATGTAATCAGCCGCGATGACCACAGTTGGCATGCCAAATACTCAGCGGGTCTTTTCAGCACAAATTCAACTTTATGTTTCAATACAAAATATTAGGCTAATGGCCGTCAAGTTGGGCCCCCCTTGTCAGTTCTCGATGTTATGTCGCTCCCGTCGTGACTACCATATAGGCTTGCAATGTTGGCGCCAACATCCATTACGCATCTTCTTCTTCCACGGAGCGGCAATCTATGGTGGCGTCGCGGCCATGGAGCGGAGCTGGGACATGGACGAACCTGCTCAGCCCCGCTCTCCGCCCTGTAGGCTTGCAGTGTTGGCGCCTGCATCCATTATGCGTCTTCTTCTTCCCAGGAGTGCCACCGCTCGTACATTACAATGTCCTTGCCGACCTCTACTGACGCATTTGTGTGTATGACCATCAGCTTGGTGGTGCCATGGGCGGTGACGGTGTACTCGTCGGTGAAGTCGATCCCGTCGCCGAACACGCCATACTCTGCGTCCATGGCAACATCTAATGCGGCGGCGGTGGCCTCGGGTCGGTAGCGGTGGCTGGGACTGGGCGTGGCGGTGGTGTTATCTGTTGTGGTGGTATGTCCCGGCAGAGGCGGTCTAGGCGGCAGCGTCGATGGTTCTTGCAACGGCGACAGCAGAAGGAGCTGGGGACTTTAGAGACGAAAGGTGATGCTTAAATTGCGTTTACCAATATTCCGGTCATACCCAAGCGGAAGCAAGTTTCACCGGACGAGCAGTGTTGGTTTCCAATCCTAGCGATTAAATTCGGTGGCCGTGCCTGGTAGGTGATGGGACGGGTGTGCGACGTGGCTTTGGCGATGCAGAGATCGGTCACGGAGACCACCATCCCGTTGTAACATGAGAGGACAGAAGGAAGTGTACAACTATTTGTGATTATTATTCCCAACCAGTTTAAGAAGGTAAGCATAGATAGGGACCTAGCAGCCCTGCAACCCGGGGAATCCCCTTAGGCCTGCCGATTGCGCAAAGCTTGCAATTTCCTTTCTTTAATTTGGTGATTTTCTCTAGAATTTTCCAAATTGAAGATCGTTTGCCCATGCTTCTATAAGTTTCTGGGTAGGCCACTGGTGTAAGCATGCATGATCAAGCAACTTTGCAACACACGTGTTGCTAAAAAGCATGAGGTTTGAACGCACCACATAGTTTAGGGATTTCTATTTTCGTGCCTGTTGTTCGTTAGTTGTACTTAGTTTTCCCCAGCCACTTAGTTTTTCTTAATTTTTCCCTCCCTCCATTCCGAAACCCTCACATGCACTCGGATGGGAGGGGATCGTTACATGCTGACCGGTGGGACCGCGTTGGGGCGTGTTGTGCGTTGAGTGTTACGTTACGTTGCCTCGACCGTTACATGCAGACAGGTGGGGCCAGGATACACAGCGGACCAGCCATCCATCTCTCGCTGATTATGGGGGACGTGGTGTGGGACCATGTGGGGCGTTTGGTGGTTACGTGCATCCTGTCGCCTAAATTGAAAGTTTTTTTTGTTATTTGGCATTTTTAAGAGCGTCTTTTCCCCTCTCTCGCTAACAGTTGTGTTTTTTCCCTAAAAAGGTAGCGAATCTAGAGCAGCTTCTCTCTTCATTCATTGTTCCTTTTGTCCTCGTTTTCCCCAATCTGGTGGCAAATATAGAGCAGAAAAACTAACCAGCACCATAAATAAATTCAGTAAATAGAGCATATGTAGATAAAGTAGCTAATATAGGTTATATAGTATGGTACTTAACGAGCTTCAACAATTAGGCTGCTCAGCAGCACCAGCTGACAAGTTCAACATAGACAAGACAAAAGAAGCTGCTTTATAGCAGCAGCAGATCAGTGGCCCCTCGTGGCCTCTGGCAGGAGGGCCTCCGCCTCCTCCCTCTAGCGCCTCCTCCACTTCTTGCTGCCCAATCCCTTGACCTTGGCCGCCTTGGGTTTGATCGGGGGCATGCGACCCTCCTCGATAGCCACCTTCTGAAGGTTGCGGAGGTGAAGACCGAGTGCCTAGTGCTTGGCTATGAAGCCGTGGACGTTCACAGACTCACTACAGGTCCTCACGTCCTCGACATGCTTCACCAGGGAGTTGAAGTCCTTGGCACGGAGCCTCCTGGTGGGGCAGAAGGGGCGCCTCTACACGTCACCGGCGAAGAAGTTGTTGTACTGGCCAGACATCAGCCTCCTCATCACATGATGGGTCTTGATGTCCTTGGACTCGTCGTCATTGCGAACGTCGCTGCTATCCTCCTGTTGGAAAAAAACAGTAGAGTGCAATAAGGACATGATTGAGATACTTTGATTATCGGGATTGATGATTTGTAAAAATTAATCGATTGAGATCTCCTGATTATTCCCCAAATCTCAAACCAAATCGAATACTGATTCCAACTACAAACAGGGGGTTCAAATACGAATAGGGGAATTCAACGAAATACGAGATCTAACACAAGAGGATTAGCTACTGTAAAAATATGAACAGCTGAGCCCTAATAACATACGATCTAGCATCCAACAATACGAACGGGGGAAGAACAAGGGAAGGGGAGAAAACACTGGTTACCTCCGACCATGGGTGGGTGATACTGGGGTCGTAGGGGTTCTCCGGCCTTATGTAGACAACCTCCTCATAGGGGTCCCAGCCGAGCGGGATCTATCCGAAACTAGCGGGGGCCTCCTTGCCGGTGGATGCATGGACGGGGACGAGGGCCTGTACGGGGACCGGGGGCTCCTCGCCGGCAGCCTTGGAGGCGCCGATGGCCACTGCGCCATTCTTATCCATCACCGACATAGTTGTGGTTTTCTTGGGGGTTTGCAGAAGGTGATGGGACAGTGGAGACGGTTGAGTCAGCGAGTGAGTGATGAGTGAGAGTGGGGAGGCATGTATTAAAGGAGAAGGGAAGTGACGTTTCGTTGCACCACCGTGCACGAAGTACACTACTGCACCATGCACGGCCACACGTGTCCGCTACCACCCCGTGCACCACACACGTGTACCGCGAGTCACGTTTTTTCCCTCGTGTCTAACCCTGGCGATTCAGTTGTACTCAGTTTTTCCATCGAGTGTAATGATACGTTGCAAACGTATCTATAATTTTTGATGTTCCACGCTTGTTTTATATCTAATTTCTTAAGTTTTGTCCACACTTTGGAGTATTTTTTATACACTTTCTTGGACTAACCTATTAACAAGATGCCACAGTACCATATGCCTGTTTTCTCCTATTTTTGGTTCCAGGAAAGTCAGAAAATGAATATTATCGGAATTGGACGGGACAAAAGCCAAATTCAATATTTTACCGAGGGGGGCACGGTGCCAAAAGACGAGACGGAGAGGGGCTAGAGGCCGGCCACACTACCTAGTCGCGCGTCCAGGCCTGGCCCGCGCAAAGGGGTGGTGTGGCCACCTAGGGCACCCTCTCGGCCTCCCCTTTCGCCTATATGATGCCTCTGATACATAAACCCTAAGTACCCGATCAAAATTCCACGAAAGAGTCTGTAGCCGCCGTCATCTCCATCCCTAGATTGGGAGGGATCTAAAGCTCTTCCCGGCACCCTCTCAGAGGGGAGAATTCACCCTGGAGGCCTTCTTCATCACCATGCAAGCCTCCGGTGTGATGCGTGAGTAGTTCATCCTTGGACTACGGGTCCATGTAGTAGCTAGATGTTTGGTTATTCTCCTTTGTGCTACCATGTTTAGATCTTGTGAGCTTCATTCATGATCAAGATCATCTATTTGTAATCATACATGTTGTGTTTGTGGGGATCCGATGGATATTGAGATGCTATTTCAGAATTATTATTGATTCTATCATGTCTTTGTTATTTGTGATCTTGAATGCTCTCCGTTGTTAGTAGATATCTTGGCCGAGTAGATGCTAGCAACTCCAAGAGGAAGTATTTATGCTCAAAGTGGATTCATGCCTCTAGGAATTTGGGGAAGTGACATAAATCTCTAAGGTACTGGATGTGCTATTGCTACTACGGAGAAAACAACAATCCTTTGTTCATAGAACAATCGTATTGTTTACTTTACATGCAATCTTAATGCAATTATCTATTTCTTGCAAGTTAATACTTGAGGGGTGAGGATGATAACCTGAAGGCGGATTATTAGTCATAGATGCAGTTGGATTACGGTCTATGTATAATGTTGTAATTCCCAATCAAAAATCATAGGATTGAAGATGATTAGTATATGCATGTATTCTTTCTCGATGTTTGTCAATTTCCCCGCTGTAATTTGTTCACCCATCATGTCATCTATCTTAAGGAGAATCACCACTAGTGAACTATGGACCCCGGCATTTCTTTTACTATCAATCTATAACTATTTATTGTTTTCGATTTACTTTCTACAAGCAATTATTATCTTCCAGACAATACATTTAATCCTAGTTTTCAGCAAAACCGGTGAGATTGACAACCTCACTGTAAGTTGGGGGCAAAGTTCTGTGGTTGTGTTGGGCAGGATTCCAAGTTGGAAACAACAGCTTGGAGGTGTTTACTTGCTCCTACTGGTTCGATAACCTTGGTTTCATAACTGAGGGAAAACTTGCTGTTGTGCTCATCATACATTCCTCTTGGGGTTCAGCAACGAGCTCGATGTATTTTGGGCCATCAAGCTATTTTTCTGGCGCCGTTGCCGGGGAGTCAAGGACATCTTCACAAGGGGAGTCCCTCATAACCATTCTCTTTACTTTGTTTTTGTTTTTCTTAGTTTATTTTTTGCTTTGTTTTTTCTATCAAAAATATAAAAAAATAGTTCCTACTATAGTTGTTATTTTCGTTGGTCTGTTATTGTCTTGCTTTATCATGCTTTGTATCAATTGTTGGTTTCTTTGAAACTGAATCTAATTGGCAAGGTGGGTTCACGGAAGAACAAAAATATTATTATAAGGAACACCGCTTGTCACAAAAACGGAAAGACTTATGGGAACAAATTGATAAATTGTATACCATAGAAACGTGTGCTCTACTTATAGTGTTACTTATTTCTTTGATAAATCTTGTTGTTGTAAGAGGTATAAACACCTACCTTTTCAATGTGAGTGTAATGATGATTTTACCATATCTTCTTATGTTAAGGGAAATTATGACTTTTATGATGTCGAACAAATTGAAGAATTTATTGCTTGAAAGGGTGCACTCAAACTAGCTTATTTGCTTGAAAATACTGATGATGCACCTTATAAATATGAGGTTTACGATATACTTAATTTTTATTTGATAATTACAAGGAATAAAATGGCTATATTCTTGATTATCTTAATAGATGGTATCCACCAACGGAAGAGACTAATTCCTTGCAGGAGCCTGTGCAAGAACAAATTGCTAAAAATAGAATCTCATTGGATGAAAAAGAGGAGGAGAGTGATGATCAAGAGGAGGAAGAATGGATCTACCCATTACTGTCTTCTAATGAGAGTAACTCTTTACCCCTTACATTATTTGATTGTCCCCCATGCTTACCAAAGGAGGATGAATGTTATGTTCCTCTGGATTCTTTTGAAAATATTTATAATAAAGCTCTAGATGATGGTCCTAAATTGGTTGATAATATTAATTGTACTACTATTGAAAATGATATTGATCAGTCATCTTGTTATAAAATTGTTAAAAGTGGGTTCGAAGGTTTTAATCCCACTATTTTTGAGCTTGATAAAAATTATGTGTTTGTAGATCATGAAAAGCAGGCTTTACATGATAGTTATATTGTTGAGTTTATTCATGTGGCTACTGAATATTATTAGGGGAAAGGAAAATATGGTTGTAAAAGTTTTCATGGTACTGAAACACCTCTCTATGTGCTGAAAGTTTTGAAGTTACTCTCGTTTTACCTTCCTATGTCTGTCACTTTGTTCTTTGTGAATTTATTTGCGTATAAGATTCCTATGAATAGGAAGTGAATTAGACTTAAATCTGTTTTGAATTTGCTTCTTGATTGTAACACCCCATCCACTCCTAGGCCCGGGGGGTGTCACTCCTGGCAGCTTAATAGGATATCTAGACTGGCCCCACAGACCAACACTAGTCTTTTCTGCGCACTTTGTCCTCACTCGTGCGCACCCGGTTACCCACTTCCCGGTCGGTCACCCATCCTAGAATTTCTCTAGGCCAAGCACGCTTAACCTTAGAGTTCTTTTCGAATGAGCTTCCGGAAAAGAAGTTGCAACTTGTTTTTATGAGTATTCTATCAATCCTATTAAGCCATGTGCCTGGTCTCACATACACCCACCCTTTAGAAGATCGATGCCCTCATCGATAAAGCACACCCCAGGAACGTTCCCTCTTGGCACGCGTCTGTGTGTCTAGTGCCGGCACATGTGCCATGTCGTGTCCACTCCAGGCCACACGCACCATGCTCCACATGTACCGCCACTAACCCACACACACCCGTGTAATCGCAAGGGTCGGCTCTGATACCACTTGTAACACCCCGTCCACTCCTGGGCCCGGGGGGTGTCACTCCTGGTAGCTTAATAGGATATCTAGACTGGCCCCATAGACCAACACTAGTCTTTTTTGCGCACTTTGTCCTCACTCGTGCGCACTCGGTTACCCACTTCCCGGTCGGTCACCCGTCCTAGAATTTCTCTAGGCCAAGCATGCTGAACCTTAGAGTTTTTTCGAATGAGCTTCCCGAAAAGAAGTTGCAATTTGTTTTTATGAGTATTCTATCAATCCTATTAAGCCATGTGCCTGGTCTCACATTGATGCTCTTTTTTACTTCAATTCATATTTCTTATGTGAGCATCATCGAAATTACTATGCCTAGCTGAAAGGCACTAAAGAAAAGCAATTATTGGGAGATAACCCAAATTTTTAGTCAAATTTTTTTCTTTTGTTGAGTCTTGGAAGTTATTACCTCTGTAATAACCTGTCCTTATCATTTTGTGTGGTTTTTGTGCCAAGAGTAACCTCTAATGAGAGAGAAGTAATGATTGGGAAAGTTGTTGTCCCAAAATAGATTTTTGGGGATGTCACCCCGTGTCACCCCAAGAAATATCCAAGAAGTACAAGCGTCAAAGCTTGGGAATGCCCACGGCATCCCCTTCTTCATCAATAAAAATTTCAGGTTTCTTCCAAACACTTCATTTTTATTGTTTCATGCACAGTTGTATTATTCTTGGAGCGTCTTCGTTTTTTGTTTTTGGTTTTAGTTTGCTTGGATTGCTTAGTTTGCTTGAATAAATTGGTTGGACCCCCTCTTTCATACATTAGTTTTCAAATAGGTTGGTTTGGATTGGAAAAGAGTAGGAAAAGTTCATGCTTAAGTGCTAAAAAGATCTTGTTTTTTGACTGTGGCCTATGCTTTTTCATGTCATGCTTGATAATGTCTTGGCTTTATGCTTAGTGATTTTTGATGTAGCATGACATGTTACAAATAATTGAGATTGCTTAATGTGCCTTGAAATAATCATGGGTTGTTTTAGCATATTAAAGCATAGTATTGTGGTATTCTCCTTTGATGCTTTATTTGGGTTGGCTTGGCGCATGCTCACACCATGTTATGACTATCCCAAGTCACCATAGCCTCGATGATCCTTTAGTTTTTGACTTTTAATATCACTTTATGATTTAATTAATGATGTTTTGTCACTTTGCATAATTATGTCCATTATGGCTCTCTTAGTTGGTCGCTCCCAGTCTTTTTGCTAGCCTCCATACCAAGTATGAGTTCCACTCATGGATCCAACTCCAAATAAAACCAAGTTATCCCAAAGAGTCCACCATACCTACCTATTAGCATTTTCTATTCCAAGTATATTCATGTTTTTATCTACCTTCCGAATTAAATTTGTTATGAGAAAACTAGTGATTAAATCTCTCACGAACTTGATGGCACACTTTATTTTCTTGCACTTAATAATCTTGAACCATTGTGTCCATCTTTGTTGCGTATATTCTTGTGCTTTATGAGTTGAAGTTAGCAGAACCATGTATCATGGGTAACGCTTTCAACATTGCACTTATTATTCTGTTGATATCATGATTCTTTTGCTTATGGATCCTGGCGGTGTGAAATAAAAGGGGAACTTGTAAGATCATGGAGTTTGTATGTGTGTTAGAGAAATGCCTGGGCCGCTAGCCTAATCCATGCTTAATCATGGTGGAAACTTGCAGCATAACCATAATGAGCACTCTATGAAGCATCCACAATAAAAACCTATGCAAATAGCAAATAAAAAGATCGCTGAGATGCTCATTGTCTGCTTGCCTTGTCATTTTGATTCTAGGATAGCTCCTGTATCATGTGCAAGGGGTACCCCATTGGCGGTTCTCTATGATACATATGTACTTACAATGACAAGAGCTTACTTGTGACTAAAGTTGAGTAGCATGAGGTTCTGTACTCGTAAGTAAGGGGCATGAGATTTCAACTTATAACTTGTCAAGCATATCCTCTTAGTTGTGTCACTTTAACCTTAATCACCTAAAGATGCTTATGATAGGGGCAATGAGAGATGAAAGCTAATATGTACCATAATTTTTGGAAGCTCTTTATGCGACTTGAATCCCTGCTTCCTTCTATGAAGGCCTTTCTTTTACTTTTATGTTGAGTCTCCTTCTTCTATCTTTATGCACCTATTGAGAGAGCATAGTGTCCATTCTTAGTTTAATGTGCATTGTCCCAAGACTTGTTGATTGATGCATAGCTTTGATATTGCTTGTTCCTAAACTATTTGTATCTAGTCACCCTTATGAACTTTAAGGGTGTCCTATGCATTTATATTTTGCTACACTATGAGGTATGATACATTGCAAATGTATCTATAATTTTTGATGTTCCATGCTTGGTTTTATCCACTTTCTTATGTTTTGTCCAAACTTTGGAGTACTTTTCATATGATTTCTTGGACTAACCTATTAACAGGATGCCACAGTGCGAGTTGCCTGTTTTCTGTTGTTTTTCGTTCCAGGAAGTCAGAAAATGAATATTCTCGGAATTCGAGGGGACAAAAGCCAAAGTTACTATTTCCCGGAAGACTCACGGAGCTAGAAGGAGAGTCAGAGAGGGGCCATAGGGTGGCCACACCCCCCTTGGCACAGGCCAGCCTAGGCCGCACCAGGGCATGGTGTGGGCCCCCTGGCTGGCCACCGACCTTGCCTCCTTCGCCTATAAGAGACTCCCGATACCAAAACCCTAGGTCGTCAACCAAAAATCCACGAAAAGTTCCACAGCATCGCCGCCACCGAAGGGGAGATTCGGGGGACATAAAGTCTCTGTTCCGGCACCCTACCGGGACGAGGAAGTGCCCTCGGAGCCATCTCCATCGATCTCCACCACCATCTCCATCACCGTTGCTGATTCCCATGATGAGGAGGGAGTAGTTCTCTCTCGAGGCTAAGGGTTCTACTAGTAGCTATGTATTCATCTCTCTGTATGCATGATCTTATTGAGATCATGAGCTTGTAATCTATAGATCTACCTTGCTACTCAAGTGCTTTATTAGATCTCTGCTCTCCCCATGCGTTTGAAAGTGACAGCATGCGCACCATGGTGGCACTTAGGCTAGAGATTACAAATACTTGTTATGAGTTATATTTGGAGTTGGATGTCTTTATGAAATTGTGGTGTTTTTTGGACTCATCTAGTGCTCAAGGTGACAGTGTGGGGTTTTCTAGATGGGAAAGGCTTACTTTGAGGTGTGCTGTTATAGCCCTACCGTTGATTAGAGTGTCCAACCGGAGAGTAGTTAAGAGTAGTATCATAAAGAGGAGATATTTATATGAGAGTGTTCACTAGTGAAAGTATGATCCCTAGTCCTTGTTTCTTAGCATTGAAACACCATTTGCAACTAGATATGTTACATGTTTGCTTGCTTCCATCTTTATTTCAGTTTGCCTTTAGTCTTTTTTCCCATGTCAACCACACGCCAAAAAGCTATTTTCTGGCACCGTTTTCTTATATCCATACCACTTGTATTTCACTATCTCTTCGCCGAACTAGTGCACCTATACACCTGACAAGTGTATTGGGTGTGTTGGGGACACAAGAGATTTCTTGTATCTTGATTGCAGGATTGCTTGAGAGGGAATACCTTTAACCACTTCCTCCCTGAGTTCGATAAACCTTGGGTGATCCACTTAAGGGAAAACTTGCTGTTCTACAAACCTCTGCACTTGGAGGGCCAACAACTATCTATAAGAATAGAAGTGCATAGACATCAAGGGACAAGCTGAATGCCATTCTCATTATGTTTTCTATATGTGAAACAAACAAACGTCTTGCAAAGAATTGTTATTCATGAATCTTTTGTTTGTACCTTTTATTGCTACAACATAGTTGCGATGTCTTATTGTTAGAACTATATCTTTCATGTTATGTTGAAGTACTATGATCCTAGCTACCAATGTTTTACAAATAATTTGATCAAGATTATGATGGTGCATGTAACCTCAAAAATTATTCTTTCTTTTTATCACTTACCTACTCGAGGACGAGCAGGAGTTAAGCTTGGGGATGTCGATATGTTGCAAACGTATTTATAATTTTTGATGTTCCATGCTTGTTTTATATCTACTTTCTTATGTTTTTTCCACACTTTGGAATATTTTTTATACACTTTCTTGGACTAACCTATTAAAAACATGGCACAGTGCCAGCTGCCTGTTTTCTGTTGTTTTTGGTTCTAGGAAATTCAGAAAATGAATATTCTCGAAATTGGATGGGACAAAAGCCAAACTCAATATTTTAGTGAGGGGGACACGGAGCCAGGAGATGAAACGGAGAGGGGCCAGAGGCCAGCCACACCACCTGGCCCTCGCGGCCAGTCCTGGGTCGCGCCAGGGGGGTGGTGTGGCCGCCTAGCGCACCCCCTCGGCATCCCCTTTCGCCTATATGATGCCTCCGATATAGAAACCCTAAGTATCCGATCAAAATTCCACAAAAGAGTCTGTAGCCGCTGTCATCTCCATCCCTAGATTGGGAGGGATTGGAAGCTCTTCCTGGCACCCTGCCGGAGGGGTGAATTCACCCTGGAGGCCTTCTTCATCACCATGCAAGCCTCCGGTGTGATGCGTGAGTAGTTCATCCTTGAACTACGGGTCCATGTAGTAGCTAGATGGTTGGTTCTTCTCATTTGTGCTACCATGTTTAGATCTTGTGAGCTTCGTTCATGATCAAGATCATCTATTTGTAATCATACATGTTGTGTTTGCGGGGATCTGATGGATATTGAGATGCTATTTCAGATTGATTATTGATTCTATCATGTCTTTGTTATTTCTGATCTAGAATGCTCTCCATTGTTAGTAGATATCTTGGGCGAGTAGATGCTAGAAACTCCAAGAGGGAGTATTTATGCTCGATAGTGGGTTCATGCCTCTAGGAATCTGGGGAAGTGACAGAAATCTCTAAGGTACTAGATGTGCTGTTGCTACTAGGGAGAAAACAACAATCCTTTTTTCATAGAACAATTATATTGTTTACTTTACACGCAATGCTTAATGCAATTATCTGTTGCTTTCAACTTAATACTAGAGGGGGTTCAGATGATAACCTGAAGGTGGATTATTAGTCATAGATGATGTTGGATTACGGTCTATGTATAATGTTGTAATGCCCAATCAAATCTAATAGGAGTCAAGATGATTAGTATATGCATGTATTCTTTCTCGATGTTTGTCAATTTCCCTACTGTAGTTTGTTCGTCCAACATGTCATCTATCCTAAGGAGAATCACCACTAGTGAACTATGGACCCCGGTCCTTTCTTTTACTATCAATCTACAACTATTTACTGTTTTCTATTTACTTTTTGCAAGCAATTACTATCTTCCACACAATGCGTTTAATCCTTTGTTTTCAACAAAACCGGTGAGATTGACAACCTCACTATAAGTTGGGGGAAAAGTTTTATGGTTGTGTTGTGCGAGATTCCAAGTTGGAAACAACACCTTGGAGGTTTTTCCTTGCTCTTACTGGTTCAATAACCTTGGTTTCATAACTGAGGGAAAACTTGCTATCGTGCTCATCATACCTTCCTCTTGGGGTTCTCCAACGAGCTCAATATATTTTGGGCCATCATGTAACACTGATAGTTTTGTTGTACTCAGTTTTGCCCTCCAGTACTAAAACTTCCGTGTGCAATATACTCTGTTTTACCCTCCGGTGGCTGGTCAACAGAGAGTCAACGAATAGGTTTTAGATATCTAATTGAATCATTTTATGCACAACAAATTCAAAAAGAGAAAAACACGTTGGCATCTACCCAGGGAGACTTATTATGTGACCTGCCACCATAAGAAATGTATATAAACCAATCTTTAACCTAAATCAGTACTTCTCAAATCACCTACTATCTATGAAGGTTTATGGCTTTCTTCCCAAAACATCCCTCCCCAAACAATAGTTTGTCTCAATAAGGCAATAATTGTCAAACTGGTGTATATTTGAATAGCAAATAGTTTGATGTATTCCAAGATGTATTTTATTGTATAAAAGACGCATTTTCCATTTTTAAATCGTTTTATATTTTCTATTTGAATCCCTTTGTCAATCTTGCCCTTGCTTTTTGTTGGGGGGATACCCCTGGGTAGGGTCACGCCGGGGTATAAAGGCCTAGTTAGCCGAGGTACGGCAAGGTAAAAGAAAGTGCTGGCCGAGTCACCTCAAGGCAGGCCGGGTCACGGAGTAACCCGGACCAGGGGACATCCACCCAACTTGGTCTCAACCGACTTATGTCGTATGTCGGTAAGATGTATCTAACTTGTATGGAGGAACAGGTGTGGCCGGATCAACTATGTAGGATCCGGGTCATATCAAGCTTTTAAGAGAAGGAAGGTATCTCACTGGTCAAAGGTGACCACTGTACGCAGAGCGTGAGCGAAGCGGACAGAGGCAGGACCACCGAGGCGTGGCCGACAAAGGTGACGATGCCTATGTCGGATGACGTAGGTGCCACAGAGGCTCACATAGCCTCTCTATGGATAACGCGGGGCAAAAGTGACCCGGTCGGCTTACTATTTTGGGAAGAGGCATATTCCAGGGAATATGGAGGGCTAGGGCCTCTGTAGAAGGGGCTGGTGGATCTCTGGTTGATTGGTCTGGACTTGGTAGTCTCCTAGAGAGTTATGTTTTGCTACCGGTGAGAGTAAGAGAGTTCTTCTTCCTCCTTTCCCCAATAAAGCTCTAGGATCATTTGTAAGTCTTGGAAGTGAATCGAATACAAAGCTACCATGTGTGGAATCATCACAATATCCCTCCCTAGATTCCCCTAGTTCATTTAGTCCCCACCTTTAGCATATCCATGGCATCTGCCGTGACACCACCACGAAAGTTGGCGCCCACCGTGGGGATAGCAGCGCTAGAAGGGGTGAAGATCCGGACGGGAAACTTCATCGGCACCGGCGAACGCATCGTATCCAGGCTCGTTCAGCGCTTTGGAGCACTGGATTTCGTCAGCGACAATGGTGGCTGCTTCGGCAAGCTTCCTCTCCCACGCAACGGCCTCTTCGTCAAGCTCGGCACGCACAAGATCTACGTTGCTGTCGATGTGTCGTGCGTTCATCTACGACACGTCATCGAAGGAGGCGAGCCACCCCTTAGTGCGGTTCGCGGGGTGCGTATCACTCGCTCCCTGGACCCCGCAGAGGTAATGATAACCGCGCCTGGCGCTGGCGGAGGCAAGGATCCGGCACCAGATCTAGAGGTAACACCTAAGGCACCGAGGAAAAGTAGAGGTCCTGTGCTACCAGGCGATGGATAACTTGGCAAACCCAGTAGCAGCAGCAGTAGATCCGTCTCAAGCACAAGCCGAGCTAGAGGAGACAAGGCAAAAAATACTAGAGGGTGCGAAAAAGATAGCCACGGCTCAGCAGTCGTTGAACATGACACTGCGTGAGTATGCAAAGGCAAATAAGGTAGATGCTGTAAAAGTGAAGGGGAGAAATCCCATGAGTGAAATGAATAGAGAGGGTGATACTAGGATTGAGGAATCAGGGAACTATCTGTCCATGGGGCTGCCGAAGTACAGTACCACGACAAAGAATCTAAGAGTAGCATATGCAGCTGCATCCAAGTTAGAAGGTCTGACGGGTGAAGCCCGTTAAAGACAGCAGGATAGAGTCAATGAGTTGGTTCGGATCGCGAACAGGCAAAACGAGGAGCTGCTCAGGGCAAACCCGGAGAGAGCTGGGGCCTCCAAGATCGTTTATTCGGCGGTGGGTAACCCGGAGAAATCCGCTGGAGCCGCATCGTCTCCTCATGGTGGTCCTAGGAGAGAAGAGGTTGTAACTTCGGCCAGGAGGAATAAGCAGATAGTCCCATATGACCCGACAAGGGCAGGGAAAGGAAAAGAAGTGCAGAGAAATGAGGATCGAAGGAGTGTGAGCCGAGGTGAAGCTGGCCGAGGTAACCGCGAGCAAGGCAATGCCGGTCAGGGGAATGCTATAAACGGCAATGTCGGACAGCGTAATTCGGTCAGTGCAGGTCAACCGCAGCAGCGGAATATACCACGGCAAGAGCGCAGTGCCGGCCAAGGTATGCAACAGAGAGCAGCTCCACAGGAGCAAGATAGATACAATGATGGTGATTCGGAGATCGTGAACGCTGGCTATCCCAGACCGGACTATCACGTGATAGGGTCAAGATTGGGAAGCAGGAACTTGACGCCTGATGACGCCAGGCTAAAACTGGATCGGTTGTATAGGTCGGAGCAAATTGAGTGTCAAGATCCTTCGGGTCCAGCATATTTTATGCCTCGGATCATGAAGGAACCTCCGGTACCTAACTTCCAGTTACCTAGAAGCACAAAGACGTATGACGACAGCACTAAGCCGGACGATTGGTTGATTAACTATGCAACTGCTGCGAAAATTGCCACAGGCAACTTAAGATGGGCTGTGAGATATGTACCCCAGATGCTGGAGGGGCCAACGAGGGTATGGCTAAACAATTTGGCACCCATAAGTATTAACTGTTGGATTGATTTTGAGGAGATGTCCGTTAGCAATTTCTCAAGTATGTACCAGAGGCCCAACAGGCCACAGACCCTAGCAATGTGCAGGCATAGACCGAATGAAACTGACCAGGAGTTTTTAACCCGTTGGTGCACTGTGCGAAACTCATGTGAGGGTGTGATTGAATCACAGGCCATATCTTGGTTTGCGCAAGGATGCAGATAAGCAAGCATGCTATGGCAAAGGTTGCAAAGAGATATGCCAACCACCTTGGCAGAAACAATCTGAATTGCTGATTCACATGCCTTGGGTGATCCGACACAACCTAGGCTCACGTCAAACGAGTCAAGCGAGGAGTATGGTCAGCGAGATGGGGCCAGGTCATCCTGGAGAAATGATTACCGAGGTAAAAGAAGGGATGACAGACCGGATTATCGGTACAGTTCGCAACAAGTTGCAGCTGTGAATCAGGATCATTCTGGAGCAGGAAGCAATCAACGTCGGAAAACTGGAGGACAGCAATAGACACCAAGGAATGATGGAAAGAAAACCTGGACACCAGAAAAGAAAAAACAGTGGCAAGAAAAGAAGGACCGTCCGAGGTACACCTATGAGGCAATGCTGGATCAGCCGTGTAAATTTCACACGCCTAATCCGAGTAACCCAGCGGGTCACACAACCAGGCAGTGTGAGTGGATGTGAAAGATAGAACAAAGTGGTTCAGGGAATGCTCAGGCACCTCGGAATGATCAACCTCGGCAGGAGTTACCCCGGCAGCAATTGCTCTCCGGAGCGAACACGCAACAGCTCATGTTGCCTCCTCCTCCGCCGAGGTATGACAACCATGAGAGAAGGGATGCAGTGCATCAGGTGGAGAACCAAAACCAACTGGATTAGAGGTACCCCGGAAACGAGAGGAGGAATGAGTACAAAGAGCATCACCAGAGTTATTGTGTGTTCACTACAGAAGAGACAGACAGAAAGAGCTTGCATCACCGACATATGGAGGTCAATGCAGTAATGCCGGCCGTGACGAGGTATATGCCTTGGTCGGATCAGGAGATTACCTGGAGCATCAAAGATCATCCGAAGCTTATGCCTAGTCCTGGCTCATATGCACTGGTGTTGGATCCAACATTCATTGGGCCTAACATCAATGTGAGGTTCTCAAAAGTGCTGATTCATAATGGCAGTAGCATCAAGATCATGTATGTGGACACGATGCGGAAGTTGGGTATCTCGGAGAATATGCTCCAAGCTACAAGCACCACTTTCCATGGCATTGTGCCAGACATTTCTTGTGAGCCCATAGGCAAGGTCCGGGTTGACGTATTGTTCGGCACAAGAGATAACTGTCGGACTGAGAATTTGGAGTTCGAGGTTGTAAATTTGGAGAGCGGATATCACGCGTTGCTCGGCAGGCCAGCTCTGAACAAATTCATGGCAAGTTAACACATCAGTTACTTGAAGATGAAGCTTCCCAGGCCAAATGGTGTAATTACCATAGCTGGGGATTTCCGACGTTCCGTAGAGTGTGCATCTGCCGGATCTAACCTGGCCGAGTCACTCGTGATTGCGCAAGAAAAGAGAAATATCCAAGAAGTGGCTGCACTGGCTCAGTCCGCGCAGCAGTATATGCCGGCGCTGAGTAACCCGCATGGTAGTGTCTCATTCCAAGCGACAAAAGATACCAAGAAGGTGCCTATTGATGATATGTTCCCTGAGCGCACCGTAATAATTGGTGCCGGATTAAATGACAAATAGGAAAGCGAGCTCATCAACATCCTCCATGAGAATCGGGATATTTTTGCTTGGTCCACATAGGACTTGCAAGGTGTTCCGAGGGAGTTGGCCGAGCACTCTTTGAATGTTAGACCCAAAGCAAAGCCGGTGAAGCAACCTCTCCGCCGCTTCGCCAAAGACAGGAGAAAGGTCATAGGAGATGAGATAGCTCGGTTGTTGGCTACAGGATTTATCATGGAAGTGCTTTACCCGGATTGGCTGTCTAATCCGGTACTGTTGGAGAAGAAAAAGGATGATCCGAACATGGCAGTGGTCTGGCGTATGTGTATCGATTACACGAACCTGAATAAGGCGTGTCCGAAAGATCCATTCCCACTGCCAAGGATAGACCAAGTCATAGATTCCACTACTGGGTGTGAGTTGTTGTCGTTCATTGATGCTTATTCTGGTTTCCACCAGATACCTCTGAACCCAAGTGATCAAATAAAGACTGCATTTATCACCCCGTATGGGGCTTATTGCTATCGCACCATGCCTTTTGGTTTACGTAATGCAGGGGCAACGTACCAAAGATGCATGCAAAAATGTTTGCATGACCCAATTGGTCAAAACATGCAGGTGTATGTGGATGATGTTGTGATAAAGACCAAGGAAAGCAAAACGCTCCTTGACGATATCAGGCAGACATTTGCGAACCTAAGGAGGTTCCGAATGAAGCTTAATCCGGAGAAATGTACCTTTGGTGTCCCGGCTGGAAAGTTGCTCGGATTTCTTGTCTCCAGCCGAGGTATCGAGGTTAATCCAACTAAAATCCGGGCCATAGAACGAGTGGAATTGCCAAAGTGTCTTAACAATGTCTAGAAGTTCACTGTTTGCCTGGCATCCTTAAGTTGGTTTGTATGTCGGTTGGGAGAAAAGGCACTGCCTCTCTATCAACTCATGAAAAAGTCCGACAAATTCATTTGGACACCGCAGGCCAATGAAGCCTTTATCCAATTAAAGAAGATGTTAGCCACTGCACCAGTGTTAGCCTCTCCATTATCAAAGGAGCCAATGTTGCTCTATATAGCCACAACCAACCGAGTTGTAAGTGCAGTAATTGTGGTAGAGCGCGACGAAGAGGGTAAGTCAGTGCAAAGGCCAGTATATTATCTGAGCGAGGTATTATCAGCCTCAAAGCAGAACTATCCTCACTATCATAAGGTGGCATATGGTGTGTATATGGCAGCTAAGAAACTGAAGCACTATTTCGAGGAGCACCCAATCAAGGTAATATGTGAAGCTCCCATATCCGAGATAATGAGCAACAAGGATGCAAGTGGCAGGATTGCAAAATGGGCAATTTAGCTAGCTCCTTATGCACCACAATATGACAGAAGAGAAGCGATCAAATCTCAGGCTGTGGCGGACTTTTTTGTGGATTGTGCTGAGGTGCAATATGAGCCACCATTGCCAGATCCAAACTACTGGAGAATGCACTTTGACGGGTCAAAAACAAAAACCAGGTTAGGTGCCGGAGTTGCGCTTACCTCGCCAAAAAAGGACCAGCTAAAGTATGTGCTGCAAATCCACTTCACTGCATCAAACAATGTTGCAGAATATGAGGCACTTGTACATGGGATCAAAGTGGCAAAGGAGATTGGAATACGTCGGATCCAATGCTTCGGTGACTCCGATCTCGTAGTCCAGCAAGTCTCCGGACAATGGGATGCTTTGCATGCAAATATGGCACTGTACAGATTTCATGTGCAGAAGATATCTGGTTACTTTGAGGGATGCGAATTTCCCCCGGGTGGAAAATGAGGCTGCCGACATATTGTCGAAGCTCGGATCAACCCGACAAGCAATTCCACCAGGCGTAGCATTGGAGCACCTCAGAAAACCATCTATCAGGCCATCTCCGGAGTCCGACTCAATTTTTATCCCGGCAAATCCGGAATCAGAGGCTGTTCCCATGGACATTGATGTGGGGAGTGGTTCGCGAAACCCGGGGACTGCTTTGGCAAACCCGGGGACTGCCTCGATAAACCCGGGGACTGTACAACGTGATCCGGTAGAAGTTATGCCAGTGGATCAGATGGAAATTGATGAGGATGTGTTCCCAGTGAGAGCTGTACCAGCTTGGGCACTGCCCATGTTCCAATTCCTAAAAGATCGAACCTTACCCGCTGAGGAGGTACTTTCCAAGCAAACCCAGAGGAGAGGAAAAGCATACACGGTCATCAATTCTGAGCTATACAAAAGGAGTGTGACTAATGTCCTCCAGCGATGTGTTGACCTGGAGGAAGGACTTGACATCCTCCGAGATATACATCAAGGGGAATGTGGGCATCATGCCTCGTCCAGAGCCTTGGTGTCAAAAGCTTTCCGCCATGGGTTTTACTGGCCAAATGCCTTGTAACAAGCAGAAGATCTGGTGAGAAAATGCAATGGCTGTCAGAGATATGTGACCAAGACACATATGCCAATGTCGGAGCTCAATACCATACCAATTACATGGTCATTTTCCGTATGGTGCTTGGATATGGTTGGCCCATTTAAACCAGCAAGAGGGAACATGACCCACATCTTGGTCATGGTTGACAAATTTACGAAATGGATTGAGGTGAAGCCAATAAGAAAGTGTGATGGAGCTACTGCCGTAACTTTCCTCAAAGACATCATCTTGAGATACGGTTATCCTCACAGTATCATAACGAATAATGGCACAAATTTTGCTAAAGGAGCATTTGTGCGTTTTTTCCGGGATAAGAAGATCCGGCTGGATGTTTCCTCGGTAGCCCAACCTGCATCGAACGGGCAAGTGGAAAGATCCAACATATTGGTGTTATCCGGGATAAAACCCCGGCTCATTGAGCCGCTTCAAAGATTAGCGGGGTGCTGGATAGAAGAACTACCAGTAGTACTGTGGAGTTTAAGAACAACCCCGAATCGATCAACGGGTTATACGCCATTCTTTCTGGTATATGGGGAAGAAGCTGTATTACCAGCTGACATAGAGCATGACTCGCCTAGGGTCACCCAATACACAGAAGCCGAAGTGCAAGAAGCCCGGCAAAATGATATTGATCTGCTGGAAGAAGCGAGAGAATTGGCATTGTCCAGATCCTCCATATATCAGCAAAATCTCCGACGCTATCTGGTACTCCGAGTTTTCCGGGAAGGCGATCTGGTACTCCGGTTGGTACACCATACTGTTGGCATGCATAAATTATCCCCCCATGGGAAGG
This sequence comes from Avena eriantha, assembly GCA_910589775.1. NCBI lineage: Eukaryota > Viridiplantae > Streptophyta > Magnoliopsida > Poales > Poaceae > Avena > Avena eriantha. The sequence goes on along the minus strand of OU342743.1, from coordinate 354,005,736 downwards.
GCCATTCATTGTGAGCAAAGCATTGCACAATGATTCTTATTATCTTATCGATGCAAAACCACAGGAGAAGAACAAGGCGGACAGGTCCGGCGAGGAATCCAAACGTCCATGGAATGTAGCTCTACTTCGTCCTTTCTACACTTAGCAGAGAAGTGTATGTATCTGAGTCTCTCATATGTCGGTATGTATGCCGGTAATGAGCTTATCAATGAAATCTTGGCACCTCGAGCAGTAACTCGGGGACTGCCTTAATAATATTGGTTGTCTTCTGTATCTTCTATTTATATGTTGGATGGCGTAAGTTGCTTCTACATAAGCCGGATTAGTAGTGTGTGCGCACCAAAAACCTAACTCTTCGACTTGCTGCTGTACAACAAGATTTGGCTTCATGGCAAGCAAGAGAACAAGTTTGGAATTGCGTAGCACATGAAAAATGACTAAGGAAAGAAACTTAATCGAGCCGACGTTTGTTTTTCGGACTAACCCTGTGCTTACTTTAAATTTATTACGCTGAATTATTTTGAGCTAATCCTAAAGTTTCCAAGTATTGTTAAGTCAATTTTTGAAACTCGGATTCGTAAGTCATAAAAGCGAATCAAGGTAGACACGAGCCGAGACACGAAATTAGAGGAACAAGAAAATGAAACTCGGGGACTATGCCCAAGTTAATCCGGCATAAAAATTTAGTAGCAAAATATAACTGATGTGCTTAGATACAATTGCACCCGGCATACCGGGCATCTGATAAATTTCAAAGTTTTTTCGCTTACGGAGTAGTAGGAGGAGGTAATTTGGCGCCAGCAGGTGCAACTCCAGCCTCGGCTTCAGCTTCATCTTGATCTTCTTCGACGTCTGAGGCTTCGCTCTCATCATCTTCACTTGAACCATCTTCGACGTATTCGTCGTCAACGACATCGAGAAAGCTTGGTCCCTCATTCCATTGATGGATGGGGGCATATTGAATGAGGTTATGGGCGCAAGCCTTGTGATGAGCTACAAAATCCGGATCGGTGGACCACCTTGACCCAGTGCGCATGCGCTCGAGAAGATTGAGATTGATTTTCTCGTACCATGTGAGCACATAGTGGAGAACGGTCTCAGCTCCAGCACGTCCGGCGGATTCCCTCCAGAGGTCTAGCTGGGTCTCGCACTCCATCAACTTGTTAATTAGAGCAGCGGAACCCTCCGGAGTGTCTTCGCCAGGCCAAAGGGCATTGAAGACCCGGACTGCTGCGCTTAGAATATCCTTGGCGTGGTTCTTCATGATTTCAACTCTAGAAGACAAGCTGAAAAGCAGGTCCTCCAGATCAAGAGGAATGGCACCAGAACCAGATGGGGTACCTCTCTACTAGCGGAACTTGGTAACAGCAGTGGATGCAATGGCATCACCCTCTGGAAACTTGTCTGAAAACAAGACAAGTGAAATAAGTACAAGAGGTTGACCCGGAGAGATTCATGTCGGCTTAAGGAAAAGAACTTACGAGAGATGTGGCTGTGGATCTGGGTCAGCTCCTTAGTGCACTTGTCACGCCTCTCCCGGAGTTGCGCAAGTTCAGCATCCACCGACTCAAGCTTGATGTTGGCCTCCTTGAGAAGATCCTGGTCCTTGGTAATCTGGAGATTGAGGCGTTCTCTTTCTTCGGTAAAATCTTGGCCTGCCTTCTCCTGTTCGGATTTGTGTTGCGCATTAAGCTTCTTCATATCTGCCTTAAGCCGGGCAATTTCTTCATCTTTGGTCCGGAGGAGGGCAAGCTCGTCATCTTTCTTCTTGCGTTCAGCTTGTTGCTGCCCTGCTTGTTCGAGAAAATGCAGCATCATGTGAGGCACAGGCACACTATCGTCAAGAGAGGCTAAAATAGTTTGTTGACCCGGCAAGGCCGAGGTATGAATATTTGCCGAGCCAAGGAGAAAAGGAGATAGAAAGCACAGCAAGGTGTAGCAAGATTAACTTACCCTTTATCTGGTCCAAATTTTTCCTCATAAGAATATTCTCAGCCTCCACACCAGGTGGGAAATCCGAATGAGGGATTAGTTCGGTGGAAAAAGATGAAGAGAGATAGAAAATTGCCAAGGAGAAAACTTACCCCTTTTATCGTGTTCGGCGAGTAGCGCACTATGCTTTGCGCGCAACATCTTGTGAGTATCAAGGAGACGCTGAAATTCAGCGCTCCGATGATTGGTGGTCACCTCAAAGAGCAAAAATGGACAACTTAGTCTTGTGCATATTCGAAGTGTACAAAATCCCGGCCAAGTGGAACTTAACCCGGCTCTAGGTGTGTGCATATTCGAAATGTACAAAATCCGGGCCAAGTGGAACTTAACCCGGCTCTAGGTGTGTGCATATTCGAAGTGTACAAAATCCGGGCCAAGTGGAACTTAACCCGGCTCTAGGTGTGTGCATATTCGAAGTTTACAAAATCCGGGCCAAGTGGAACTTAACCCGTCTCTAGGTGTGTGCATATTCCAAGTGTACAAAATCCGGGCCAAGTGGAACTTAACCCGACTCTAGGTGTGTGCATATTCGAAGTGTACAAAATCCGGGCCAAGTGGAACTTAACCCGACTCTAGGTGTGTGCATATTTGAAGTTATGAAGGAGCTACGTTAATTCTCTAAGGAGCATCTGGCCGAGTAACAAGTTACTCCCCCGGAGGCTTGGGGACTAGTGGTTATATCACTAATATCTTCTGCATGCTAAGGAAAAGGTGAAGTAACGCACCTCCATCATCCGACCTGCAAGGTTGATTGCCTTGGCAGCGGTATTCATCTGGGAAGCAAATTCGGCGGGACCGAACTTCTCTAGGAGATCGTCATTATGGACGAACTCCGCCTTGTTCCAGTTGTTTACAAACTCGATCAAGGTCGGAGGATATCGTTCGCCACTAAGCATGTGGGGTGCAACTAGACCCTTAGCATGAGCTTCCCTCCTCTCAACCTGGGCAAGGGCCGGACTGGTGTGCAAAGCAAGTTGCGTATCAGCTGGCTCGGCACGGGCGTCCTTCGGCGGGGGAGTATTTTTTGGGAGCATGGACGCAAGTGTGCGCTGTCCAGTCTCAAGGGACGTTGCCCTGGCAGCGTTAGGAGCCTTCTTGCCCTTAGGTTGCTCCTGTGTGGCGGAAGTTGCTGCAGCGGGTTTGCCCTTAGGAGCTTCCTTGGTGCCTCCCTTGGTGCTGCTGGTGTCTTCTCGCCGAGCCTTCGAAGGCTTGGACAAGGCGGAGTGCTTGGTGCCTTGGTTGTAGCTGCTGGTGCTGGAGCCGAAGATGGTGCTGGTGCTGATTTTCGTTTTGGTGGGGGTACTGTGGGTATTTTGGATGAAGCTGTTTGCGGTGGAGCCGAAGTGGTGGTAGCTGCTGCCTCGGTGGAGCCAGTCTCCCCTGCTCCGAGGTTGACCTCCTCTTAACGAGGTGGGCTGGAACCCGGAGCAACCGCTGAACCCTCTTGAATGGGGCTCAACGGGCGTGAATCGTTGCCACGAGGAGGAGAAGGGCTATGTCGGAGCGGCGAGGCAATGCCGGATCCACTCTGAGGGACCTCAACCGTGGCCCTGCCGAATCAAATCATGAATTATGAGAAACTATAACAAAGCAAGAACAAGTGAATGGCAAAGGGAGAAGTGGCTTACTCATCCGAGGTCAAAGGGTCTTTGGGCTTCCAAGCCCTCCGGGCTGTGGCCTTGGTTGGAGGCTTGGTGGCAGTTTTGTCCCCGGACGTCTTTCGCCTTTTAGCTGGCTGAGAGGGTCCGGAGGAAGATGTTGATGCAGCTCGCCTCTTCTTCTTCGGTGCGACCGGAACAGGATCACCCAAGGTAAGGGGAGGATCTTCATGGATCTGCCCACCGGGGTTAGCTGATGCCGGAAAAGCATAAGAAAGGGGGACAACGTCAAATTCCTCCATCACCTCAACGTCCGAATCATCTTCATCGTCGGGCCAATCTGTAATGGAAGAGGGTTTACCGGTGGGTCGCTTGGTCGCATCTACCATAGGCAGGAACATCTCCTGATCTGGTTCCTCCTCGTCCGAGGTATCACGATCAGGCGCCCATTTGAGAGAAGGCTCGGTGCCGTCCTCGATGGTTTGCTGAAGAAACATCTAAGGGAAATAAAAGGCAACAAGATTAAACCTACAACAAGGACCGACATGCAATTTAATTCAGAAAGAGTTTGGGGCATGAGACTTACCGCAGGAGGAAGCCTATCTCGGCAGAAGTGTTCAAGCCCCCACATCCACTCAGAGGAGAACTCCTTGTGGGTGGTGAAGAGCGCCTTGGTCCGGCGATTGATCTCATTATTGCTTAATTCAAACGAGGAGGTCCGGTTGGGGTCGCGGCCCCATCTCATATGACAGAGCTTATGTGTGCGTTTCTGGAGGGGGAGATCCGGTTGCGAACAAACATGATCATTGCGTCTTCATTGCGCAATCCTAGATCCTTCAACTCCTGAAACCACTTGTTGACTTGGTTCGCCAAGACAGTGGGCTTCTTGGGGACCTTGTCCCATAAATCCGGGTTAGGACGACCCGGAGTATAGGGGCGTAGCCGGATCAAATCTTCGGAGGTGTTGTTCCGGACGTAGAAGAAGGTCTGGGCCCATCCCTTGCAAGAGTCAAGTCCCATGACTCGGGGGAAGATGGACTGCTTCCGGGGAGAGATTGACACAGCGCCGAACTGCGTAAGCTGTTTGTCCTCCGGATTAAGATCAATGTTCAGAATCACGTTCCGGCGAAGGCCAAAGAACCGGATCCAGAGCTCCTTCGTGGGCCATAGTCCGGCGTAACCTTCGATGGTGGAGGCGAAGGCGGAGAGAGATGTGATGGCATTAGCCGGAAGGTGGTGCAGCTGAAGCTCATATGTATTTAGCCAGTCATGGAAGAAATCACTAACTGGGAGACCAAATCCGTGTTGGAAGTGAGATAGGAACACCACATACTCGCCCGGATTGGGTGAGGGGGAAAGCTCGGCAGAAGAAAGGCGTGCGGCGACGCCCTCCAGGATACACCTGGTGCGATAGAGCCAATCCAGGTCATCCTGGCAAACCCAGGATCCGGCCAACACGCCGCGGTCGGCGTTCGCCGCGTCTTCCTCCATCTCCGCTCTGCGACGGTGAGCTCCTCCTCGGTCATCTCTAGATCACTATCCTCACTAGCACAAGCAGCGGTGGGAGGCAGTGGCCTGGACTAGCGGGGACCCGTGGAGGAGGAGATGCGCGGAGGTGGCGGCGTCGCTGGAGCGCGTGGAGGAAGTACGGCGGCAGCGCTGCTACTCAGATGCGGCGGTGGCGGCGTTGTCGCTGGAGAAGAAGAGGAAGAAGCAGAGGCAGAGGGCGCGTGAGTGGGGAAATGGCCCAAGGGGCGCCCCCCCTATTTAACCACTCCCTTAGGGGGGTAGTGGGATCGGATTTTGCGGGCGGGCCACACGGTGTGGCCGTGTATGATCCGGATTGACCAATCAGCAACGAGCCACAGGGAGGGACACAGGGCGCAGCGGATCATACGATGTGATGTTGTGATACAGTTAACGAGGAGGCAGACACGACGTGACGTGCGCCACCGTAGCTTCTGACAATAACTGCGGCGGTTACTGTAGCAGGCCCTTAAAATGAGGCAAAGTAATGATTAGCCTCCACGTGGGTAAGCGTACGAGAGAAGGAAGAGTGACCCGGATGAGTACGAGGTAACCCGACTAGCAAGTAAAAACTTGCAATGTGCCAAGGGAAAATAAACCTATGGAATTCAGATTATGGGGTAACTCGGAAAAGGAGCAAGGAGCTCAGTAAGATTGAACCTGTTGTGGCCTTAGAGGCTAAGGCAGCTAAGACCGCACCAGCTTCAGGGACTAATGTTGGGGGGATACCCCCGGGTAGGGTCACGCCGGGGTATAAAGGCCTAGTTAGCCGAGTCACCTCAAGGCAGGCCAGATCACGGAGTACCCCGGACCAGGGGACGTCCACCCAACTTGGTCTCAACCGACTTATGCCGTATATCGGTAAGATGTATCTAACTTGTATGCAGGAACAGGTGTGGCCGGATCAACTATGTAGGATCCGGGTCATATCAAGCTTGTAAGAGAAAAAGGTATCTCGCTGGTCAAAGGTGACCACTGTACGCAGAGCGTGAGCGAAGCGGACAGAGGCAGGACCACCGAGACGTGGCCGACAAAGGTGACGATGCCTATGTCGGATGACACAGGCGCCGGAGAGGCTCACATAGTCTTTGCATGGATGACGCAGGGCAAAAGTGACTCGGTCGACTTACTATTTTGGGAAGAGGCATATTCCAGGGAATATGCCTCCACATATGCCCTAAGTAGAGACCTAGCCACCCCTATATAAGGAGGGCTAGGGCCTCTGTAGAAGGGGCTGGTGGATCTCTGGTTGATTGGTCTAGACTTGGTAGTCTCCTAGAGAGTTATGTTTTGCTAGCGGTGAGAGTAACAGAGTTCTTCTTCCTCCTCTGCCCAATACAGCTCTAGGAGCATTTGTATGTCTTGGAATTGAATCGAATACAAAGCTACCATGTGTGGAATCACCACACTATCCCTCCCTGGATTCCCCTAGTGCATTTAGTCCCCACCTTTAGCCTATCCATGGCATCTGTCGTGACACCACCACGACAGTTTTTAAGTTCTACTTAGTTTTGCCCTTGGTTCTTAAGTGCCACTCAGTTTTCCCCTCTATTTGTATACATCTCTCGCACATGTGCTCATCTTCGCTGCTACGCTCTGATTGGTCGAGACAGTTGTCACACAAATCGTGCCCACCAACCATTGATCCTCTGTGACCTAGCGGACATGATAACCCCTATATCTGTCGGGGGGACCCCTCTATCCATGAAAAATAACAAGTATGCCATCGGAACTTTAACTCCATAAACAAATGAACTTGGATATAATTTGAAGGGAACGTGTTCGAAGGTGTATAATTTGTGCATTACATTCCACTCTATGAACATGATTATCTCTCAAGATTTTCTTAGTTCAACATTATCACATATTAAGTTCGATTTCAAAGAGTTGAAATGTGTATAATTTTCGTATACGCAAGTTTATGCATTACATTCCACTCTAGGGAAATGATAAATGATCAGGATTTTATTAGCACAACATTATCTTGATGCGGTCCCACTTGTCAGCACGTAATGACAAGGCTGACGAACGGCGAGTTTCAGATCATGTGAGAGTTTTCGACAAGGAGATGGGCAAAAGTGCGGAAAAACTAAGCGGCTGGGAAAAACTGAGTACAACTAACGAACCGAGGGAACGGAAATAGAAATCCCCATAGTTTAATGGTCTAGAAATGGTGAGAGAATTAAATATTATTAGTGGCCGGCCAGCACAGTGACGGGTTGGTCGGCTAGAAGTTGTTCATTCCTATGTAACGCTACACCAGGCCGGTCTTGACATAATCCCTCAGGAATTTGCCATAGGCAGCATGCTTAGCCTTGGTCGCCGACTTGTGTTTACTAGCCAGGCTTTTACCGATGTTAACCGCATGCAGAATCAAGCTGGCAATCCTCAGGTTGACTCCTTTCTTATGGAAAGGGCACCTGAGCTCCCCAAGTCGAGTGCGAAAAGGGATTATCCTACTCTTGAGCTTCATCATGACATGGTGGCTCTTGTACATGTTCTCCTTGTCAGAGTCCATCTCACTTGAATCTACCTGTAATGTATGAAATGCAAACCAAAATGAGAAAAATAATAAATATATATTCCTCCCACCATTCCGAGTTACTTTGAATACAATAACATATCTATACAGGTTTAGCAGTTCATTGTGGCTGTCTCCCCAGCTCGCTCCTAAAGTAATGTGGTTTGTGTTCTTGATAACTTATTAATAAATAAATAATATGGATTCATTCAGAATAGACTAGATCTCTCTATGTACCGGTTTGTACGGTGCATCTAATCATTAGGACTAGATTTTTTTATGAAGCCAGGATAGATTAAGCTCGAGCAGAAAATATGAAACATGTAGAAATAGATGTACCTCCGGGTATACGAGCAGAGCAAGTTCGTTGAACTCCACGCCCTCATCGGGGCCTCGGAAGTCTTCAGCACCGGCAAGCACATTGTCCCCCAAGGGGTTGAACTACACGTCCTCCTCGCGTTGTGTTTCATGATGCTCCTCCAGATCTGCTGCATGAAGCACCACCCCAGCGGTGATGCCCGTACACTCACCCCCACGCACTGGTTTCATGGAGAAGGTTCATGGTTGTACGTTGAAGATTGTGGGGTTTTGCTAGATAGGGAAGAGAGTGGAGTGGATGAGTGCGAATGGAGGACCCGATAGGCTGGGTTTTTAACGTGGGCACGTTTAGGCCTCCTCGAGGGCCCTAGTAGGCAGCTCTTCTGGCTACGAGTGCCGCATGGAATCTTCGTGTGGTGGGGCCCTGTCGGAAGTGAGAGTGCAGGTGCACTACATAGTAAAAATGGTATAGCCCGTGGGCCGTGGATGACCAATTGCCGTGTAGTAGACTTGTAGCCTTTGTAGACTAGATTAAACGTGACATGACCACTCGATGACTTTTTCCATGAATGGCATCGTGTTCCTTCTTGTAGATGTCTCGCTGAGGGAGACGTACGTGATGTCTCACGCTGTACTGTGAAGGGCACGACGTGTGCAACGACCCTCGTTGGATCACAGAGGATCAACGATTGGTGCGCACGATCCGCGTGACAACTGTGAGAACCAATTAGGGCATAGTAGAAAGAGTGGGCATGGTTTTGGGCTTCTACGAAAGAGAGATAGGGGCAAAACTGAGTAGTATCAAAAAACCAAGGGCAAAGCTGAGTAGTATAAAAATGGAAAGTGACTGTCTTTTACAATGAAATACATCGTGGCATACATCAAATTATGCCAAGATAGATCCGCTTGAGTTCATTGGATGTGTGTTCTTTTAATAAAACACATGGATCCACCAATGTCATTGCATGTGTGTTCTTTTCACAAGCAATATATGGAACAACCATAGTCATTGCATGTTTGTTCTTTCCACAAACCACATGGATCAACCCATGGAATTGCATGTGTGTTTTTTTCACAAACCACATATGGATCCACTAGAGCCATTACATGTATGTTCTTTTCACAAACCACATATTGATCCACTAGAGTAATTGCATGTGTGTGATGGCTCAAAATATATCGAGCTCGTTGGGAACCCCAAGAGGAAGGTATGATGAGCACAGCAGCAAGTTTTCCCTCAGGTATGAAACCAAGGTTATCAAACCAGTAGGAGAAAGGAAACAACTCCAAGGTGTTATTTCCAACTTGGAATCCTGGACAACACAACCACAGAACTTTGCCCCAACTTATGTGAGGTTGTCAATCTAACCGGTTTTGCTGAAAACAAAGGATTAAACGTATTGTGTGGAACATAGTAATTGCTTGCAGAAAGTAAACAGTAAGTAATAAATAGTAGATGGTTTATCAATGGTAAAAGAATGGACCAGGGTCCATAGTTCACTAGAGGTCATTCTCCTTAAGATAAATAACATGTTTGGTGAACAAATTTCAGCAGGGCAATTGGCAGACTAGAGAAAGCATACCATGCATATACTAATCATCTTGACTCCTATGAGATTTGATTGGGAATTACAACATTATACATAGACCATAGTCCAACTGCATCTATGACTTATAATCCACCTTCAGGTTATCATCCGAACCCCCTCCAGTATTAGGTTGCAAGAGACAGATAATTGCATTAAGAAAAGTGTGTAAAGTAAACAATACGATTGTCCCATGGACAAAGGATTGCTGTTTTCTCCCTAGTAGAAACAACACATCTAGTACCTTAGAGATTCCTATCACTTCCCAGATTACTAGAGGCATGAACTGTCAACACCCGGATTTTTAATCCCAGATGTCTGTTATGCCATACATCGCAATCCCAGGATTACCATTTTTGCGAGACATAACAGACTGGATATCATAGTACGTCATCCATTACAAACCATAATAAGGTCTTACACAAATAAAGGATCTCATGATGCAGTCTTAATACAAATAAGCAGCGGAATAATAAGCGTAGCGGTAGGCTCCATCTTCAGTGTCACAGGCAATGCTGACGATGGGAGATGATCCTACTTATCATAGCCGTCCTGCTGCCCATCTTGCTGATAGTCCTCATAGTCTGGCCACGGGAATAGCTAGGGACAAAGCCATGAGTACTCTTTAAGTACTCGCAAACTATCACTAACAAGTAAGGTAGTTCTAGTAGGAATCCTAAGCTCTAAGTTTATTTGCAAAAATCTTGATTTATCTAAACTGAGTTCAGAAGTAAAGAAAACTAAGTAATAGTTCTAATTCACTTTAAGTTGGGAACCTAGTTTTCATATTCACAACCCTATTGTGGTCAAGTCAAAATCATAGTTAACTTCACAAGTCATTTGGGAAAACAACTGACGACGGAACAGTATGGCCACTCCAACTGTCCATGACCGCGGATGCGGCTATTCGAATAGTTTGACACTCTACAGAGGTGGTACACATTCACCACAAAATTCGATACATCCGTCAGGGATAAACCTGAATCATCATACTTAGTATGCGGATAATCAATCATAACCTTTCCTTTACACACTCTAGTATAAGCACCTCTCCTATGAGCTTGGCCTCCTAGCCAAGGCCATCTGCCATCCTGGGCACTGCATAGGTGGACATCATCAAGAGGTAGCCTCATATCAAACCTCCTCTGCGAGGGAACCCATACTAATGCATATAAACTTCCGGCTAAGCCTTACCCAATTCAAATATTATGGTTGTACGGTAAAATTGGAATGGTATCACATCCGAACCCAACCATCAGTTTTTATAAAGGGATAAGGCTCATTCCTCAACATTTTCATCATCAAATCCATTTGTGTTTCTCAACACATGTTAAAACATTTCAATAGAATGACTCATCATTCCAAGGTTTCATAATCATTTTCACCAAGTGTTCCCATCTAAAGTGATCAAGTTTTATGCTTAGCACTAGCCACTAAGTTAAGAGTGTTCACTAATGAGGGATGCTAATCTCAATCTCATGCCATAGAATGGCATCTAGTATAGGCCGAGTTTTATACTCTTTATGCTATCTATACTATCATTCCAAAACATCACAAAGCATTAACTATAAGTAAAGAACGTTGATAGAGTAAAGAGTAAAGCTTGCAGATAAACCTTGGGATTGGTATAATCAAAAGAATATAACAAAAGCATGCCTAATGCATTTTCATAAGTTGTCAAGGGGGAAAGTGTTAACTTGGTTAGTTCTAGCTTTCCTTGATTAGTGAAGTGATTGAAGTTTTCTTCGCTTTCTTCGGGGTAGAACTCCTCCTCCTCGTATCCTTGGTCAGTTCTATCGTCTATAAATGAATATGGTTACACAATCACCCTAAGGTTCATACTTGACTAGCTCTATTTATCACACTAAGGTTCATACTTAACTAGCTCTATTTATCACACTAAGGTTCATACTTGATGATCTAGCATCATCACAATCATCACATGAATTAAAGACTAGTTTTATTTAGTTTATTTGAGAAAAGTTCTTTCTACTCATTGAAATTAATTAAGATTTAATATTCTCCAATTAAAATATGGGATCATGTGGACACATGTCATCACCAATTCTAATACATGGGAATGTGATTTAATGGGTTGGTCATAATTTATAAAGTTTAATAATATTATTTAACAGATTTAAAGTGACTAGAAATGTCCTAATAGCATTCTTTCGGTACTAGTCCAATGTCACTGCGTACAAACCTAGATATTTTTACATATTCAGATAGATATTATAAAATGTGATTTTTGAGAGTTGGATCAACTCAAAAGCTATTATGGTTGATTTTTGAAAAATGTTTGAAGTTACAAAAGTCTTTGTCTGGTCATTTTTACTAAAGATTATCTCTAACTCCAAATGATTTAAATCCAATGAGCTTGGATAGATAATTTAATTATCTTTCTAACAAAATTTGAATCATGTAATTTGGTTAGGTGAAACTTTTTGAATTGATTTTTGAATAGGTGGACAGAAGCTGGTTTAAACTAAAAAGGAAAAACATTATTTAAATTTCCAGGCCTGGGCGGGAAAGCTAAACGGGACGGCCCACCTGCACAACATAGCGTAGTGCGTGGCTAACAGAGGGGGTCGACTTGTCAGTGACTCATCTAACGCGAAGCGGTATCTTTCAATCTAACCGCTACGATCTAATTCTAATCCAATGGCCGAGGGTCATCATCGACGACGAACAGCTCTGGTGATGAGCTAAACCTAACGCGGCGGTGGGGGTCTCTCAGGGCTCACCTGGGCTCCAACTACACTTGGCGACGGGAGCAAACGACGAGGTAGATGACAGCGAGGTGAGGCGTGGTCACGGCAGGGCTCGGAGTGGTCGGAATCGACGACGCCCTTCTCCTCCAGCAGCGACGGACTCCGGTGCAATTCGGGCTCGGTGGTTCTCACCTTGCTCCGAGGAGAAGTGGGGAAGGTCAGTGAGGAGTGGGGAGTCGAATGGTGTGAGGAATGGAGGCTCGGGTGGCCTCCTTTTATAGCTCGACGAGGGGACCGAGCGGTGCGGCGGTGAGCTAGATGATGGCATCGCTACAGGTAGCTAATGGCATCGGAGAGGGCATAGGATGGTGCAGTGCTCCCTGGCGGTTCTCACAGACTTAATGGTGTGGCGTTGTTTGGTCTGGCGCGTGCGGCACTCTGAGCGGAGGAAGAGGTGCTTGCGGCGGCATGCGACAGCTGCGGGTCGCGCGGCGGCGAACGGGGGTGTCTACCGGGGTGGGGTGATCATGGTGAGGCTGCGCGTGCACGGTGAGGGCAAGGCACGAGCTTGCGGGGCTGGTCCGGCATGGCACATTGGCCCGCTCTAGACACGGTGCAGAGAGGCGGTGCGCGGAGCGACTAGCGTGGTCCACGGCTTGGCTGGGGCTGTGGCTGGACAGGGGGTGGCGGTAGGGTGCGGCGAGGCTAGTGGACATGCTGGATGGGCGCGGGGTGGTCTGGTGTGAGCTGGTCGTGGTTGGCCGGCGATGACCACAAAACGACTGCGCTCCACTATTCTCCACGGCGAAGGGGGCTTGTCTGCTGCTGCTAGACACTCAGGGGGACAAGGGGGTTAAGAGGCAGGTCAATTGGTCGATGATCACTATACAAAATAGTGAAGTTAGGCTAGAGATTATTCTGTGCATGCCAAGTTTTTATGTTAATGGCCGCATGAAATTTATTTTTGAATATTTGATTCAAAATTTTTGAGTGATCTTATATTCATCTTGAGAGACTTGGTTTGCTTGGAGAGGTCAAGGGAAATTGATTTGGTAGGTTTTTGAAAAAGTGTGATCTTCACATATGAATTGGATTCAATTTTCAAATATCCTTTAAATGGATTTGCTAGATGTTTTTGTAAGTTTGTAAAGTGGTCCTTGATGCATCTTTACTTGGTCTAGCAGGGGGTGAAAAGAGATAGAAATGTTTCTGTTAGAAATCTTCCTCTAGGAACACCTAAAGTGGCCTAGTGGTTTAAAATGATCAAAATGATCATTTGGTTTATTTATTCTTATTTGATTTCTTTCTCTTTGGAAATTGTTTGTAAATTGTCTAGATGATGTGGCATTCACCTTTAAACCACTTCATAACATTTAGAGCAATCAAGCATGGCATATACACTCAATTCTACACTAATGCAAACACACATGCATTCATATCCAATTTTCTTAATAAAAGTTTTTGTTAACCATAAATTGGGTGATTAGCACTTGATAACCTTGATTAAAGTTTTGGGGTGTTACAAACCTTCCCTACTTAAACAAAATCTCGTCCCAAGATTTAAGAAAAACTAGGAACTAAAGAGATCTAGAAACTCAGTCCTAATGTAATCTTCTCGCTCCCAGGTAGCTTCTTCTTCAGTATGGTTGCTCCATTGGATCTTGAGAAACTTGATACTCTAGGTCCTGGTGGTTCTAAAGGCTTCTTCCAAAATACGGATGGGTACTTCACGATACGTCAGATCCTTGTTGATATCTATGTCTCGGTGATCCATGTTCTTGAAAACTTCGGTCTTCTCCGGAACTTCTAAGCATTTGTGAAGTAACGAGATATGGAACACATTATGGATGGCTGACATCTCCTCTGGCAGTTCTAGTTGATATGATACTTCTCCTCGGCGATTCAAAATCTTGAAGGGTCCAATATATCTGGGGGCTAACTTTCCTTTCAGCTGAAAATGTTGCACTCCGTTCAACAGCGAAACCTTGAGATACACAAAATCTCCGACATTGAAAGTTAGGTCTCTACGTCTCTTGTTAGCATAACTCTTCTGTCTGGATTGGGCGGTCTTGAGGTGCTCACGGACTTTGTGAACCTTCTCTTCGCTTCTTGTAGGATGTCGGGTCCGAACATCTGACTCTCTCCTACTTGCAACCAATTCAAAGGGGGTACGGCACTATATTCCATATAAGAACTCAAATGGGGCCATTTGCAAACTAGCTTGATAACTGTTGTTATATGAGAATTCTGCGAAAGGCAGACAATCTTCCCATTTTGATCCATATTCTAACACACAAGCTCTCAACATATCTTCCAAGATCGGGTTGACTCTTTCAGTCTGTCCGTCGGTTTGCGGGTGATAAGCTGTGCTGAAATTCAACTTGGTTCCTAATCCTTTTTGGACTTTCTGCCAAAATCTTGAGGTATATTGGGTTCCTCGATCCGACACTATGGTCTTGGGGGTTCCATGCAAACTTACGATTCTAGCATTGTACAGCTCTGCTAGCTTCGAACTCTGGTAGGTTGTCTTGACAGGTATAAAATGGGCTACCTTGGACATTCTATCAACTATGACCCAGACAGAGTCATTTCCCCTACTAGATGTAGCCAAACCGGTGATAAAGCCCATTCGACCGAATCCCATTTCCATTCCGGAATCTGCAATGGTTGCAAAATTCATGCGGCTCTTTGGTGTTCCGCTTTGACGCTCTAACAGATATCACACTTGGCTATGTATCTTCTGATTTCTCTCTTCATCTTGTGCCACCAAAATTGCTACTTCAAATCTTGATACATCTTCATTCCTCCGGGGTGGATAGAATAAAGAGTATCATGAGCTTCCTGCATGATAACTTGCTTCACCTCCGAATCTTGTGGCACACAGATACGTCATTTGTACCACAAAACTCCTTCTTCATCTTCGGTGAATCCAGGTACCTTTCCTGTATCGATACAAATTTTGATTCCTCCGATACTTGCATTTCCTTCTGGGCTTTTGACTAATCAAAGTCAGTTCAAGTTCAATTCTAGCTAAAAATCCTTTGCTAACTAGCTCCATTCTAAAATTCTCCAAATCTTCATGCAAACTTGGCTAGGCTTCTTTGATCATTGTGTTTAATCTACATGGCAATCTGCTAAGAGCATCCACTACCACATTGGCTTTCCCGGGGTGATAGTGAATGTCAAGGTCATAATCCTTGATTAACTCTATCCATCTCCTTTGTCTCATATTTAGCTCCTTCTGAGTGAAAATATACTTCAAGCTCTTGTGATCTGAATAAATCGCATAGCGATTACCCATAAGGTAACGACACCATGTCTTCAAGGCTAAAGCTACAGCTGCTAGTTCAAGGTCATTGGTAGGGTAGTTTTTCTCATGCTGCTTCAATTGTCTTGACAAATATGCTATGACTTTTCCTTCTTGCATCAACACACATCTGAGACCAATATTGGATGCATCACAATACACATCAAAAGGCTTCTTGATATCTGGCATAATCAAGATTGGGGCTAAGATTAATCTCTTCTTGAGCTCTTGACAACTTGCTTCACATTTGTTGGTCCATTCAAACTTCTTGCCTTTCTTAAACAATTGGTTCATTGGTTTTGCGATGCTCGAAAATCCTTCTACGAACTTGCGGTAGTATCCCGCTAATCTGAGAAATGCACAGACTTGTGTTTTAGTGGTTGGGGCTACCCATTCTTCAACATCTTTGATCTTGGCGGGATCAACAGCGACTCCTCCTGCTGACACAATATGTCCAAGGAATCCTACTTCTTTTAGCCAAAACTCACATTTGCTGAACTTAGCATATAACTGTTGCTCATGGTCTTCTTTTGACTTGGAATAGATTAGAATATCATCGATAAAAACAACGACAAACTTATCCAGAAAATTCATAAAATCTTATTCATGAGATTCATGAAATAACGGGGGGCATTGGTTAATCCAAAAGACATGACCGTATACTCATACAATCCATATCTGGTGGTAAAGGAGATCTTTGGAATATCCGTTGCACGAATCTTGAGTTGATGATAACCAGTTCTAAGATCAATCTTAGAGAACACTCTGGCACCAGTCAACTGATCAAACATCTCCTCTATCTTGGGCAGTGGGTACTTGTTCTTGATGGTGACATCATTCATTTTCCTGTAATCCATGCACAAATGGTTACATCCATCTTTCTTGTCGACAAACAAATAGGCGATCTCCATAGCGATGTGCTTGGTTGAATGAAACCTTTCTCTAGCATAGCATCAAGTTTCTTCTTCAGCTCCACTAATTCAGATGGGTTCATACTATAAGGTCTTTGGGATATGGGTTCAGTTCCAGGGATCAGTTCAATAATGAACTCGATATCCCAATCTGTGGGCATACCGGGCAATTCATCTGGGAATACAATGGGGTATTCAAAGACTACTCTGACTTTTTCAATGGTTGGTAGGGCTAGACTCTTGTTGCATTTGAATTTATGGGGCAATGTATCAGATACATGCTCTATTGATACTCTAGAGCTACTGGTCATGGTTATGGCTTTCTTGGGATAGTCGATCAATCCTTTATGTTTCGACATCCAATCCATTCCTAGTACTACTTCCAAACCTTTGGTTCCAAATACTATTAGGTTGGCAAAAAAATCTATCACATGGATTCTGATAGACACATCCTTGCAAATTTTTCTAGCTTTGGTGGTTGAACCAGGAATTTGAACTATCATAACATGCTTCAATTTTGTTGGTTGAATCTTACTAGTGCATGAAAATTCTTATGTAACAAACGAGTGTGATGCTCCAGAATCAAACAACATTCTTGCAAGTACTGGGTTAACAGAAAACATACCCAGCACAACATCTGGCGCTTCCTGAGCTTCTTCAGCATTCATGTGGAACAGATAGCCGTTGCGGTTGAGCGAATCCCTAGGGCAAATCTTCTTCCAGGCTGAACACGGTGTTGCTGCTGAGCTGGGGCATTCACATTGCTAGTGGCTGCAAGCTTCTTGGGACACTCGTTGGAGTAGTGACCCTTGACTTCACAGTCAAAGCAAGTAATCTGGGACTTGTCTTTGGCTGCAACAGGCACGACATTGCTTCCAGTCCTTGGGGCAGTATTGTTGTTGTTGTTGTTGTTGTTGGACTTGGGCGATGCACGATTGAAGTTGTTGGAGTTGTCGGGGTTGTTGGTGTGGTTTCCTCCAGACTTCTGGTTTCCTCCGCTACGATTGGGGATATCCCGCAGATGGGTTGGGCGATACTGCTGGGTATTGTGGGACCCAGTCGGGTGCATCATTTTGCGCCTGTGGTTGTCATTGGCTTGGTTTATCTTCCCTTCCATCTGGATGGCAGAGTCGACAAACTCTTTTAGATCTTCAAAATAGATGTTGACTAACACTGTCTGCATCTCATCATGCAATCCATTCATGAACCTTTCCTTCTTCTTGGCTTCAATGTTGATCTCATCTAGTGCATACCTAGCGAGAGATAGAAATTTGTCACGGTATTCAACTACCGTCATCCTTCCTTTCTTTAGTTCCCTGAACTCATCTCTCATTCTGGTGACTAAACCTTGCGGCACATGGGTGCAACGGAACTTGATCTTGAAAGCTTCCCAAGTCATGGTCTGACCGTGGTTCATAGTACGAGTGCTATTCCACCAGGCTCTTGCATCTCCTGCCATATAGTGGGTGGCAAACAGTACCTTCTCGTTGGCGTCAACTCCTACGACTTCCAGATTATTCTCCGTTGTTTCCAGCCAGTCATCAGCATCTAAGGGATCCTCAGATTTGTTGAAGATAGGGGGATTGGTATTCTGAAAGTTCTTAAGCTTGGATCCATGATCATCCTTATTTCCATGGCCTTTATTATTGTGGGCCATCTGAGCTATCTGTTGTAGGGTGGCTAGGTTGGCTTGGCGTTCGGCTCTACTAGCTTCACGATCAGAAACTAGCATCTGCAAAATCTGCAACATCTGGTCCTGTGATGAGCTGCTTCCTATGGGGTTTCCATGAGTCATCTGAAGATTGAGATAGATAATGGGGTAAGAGGGAAAGTTCTAAGGTTCATGGTTTTGTTTCAAAAGATTTTAAACTTTGAGTTTGACTCAGGTTTGTCAAACTAACAACTTCTCATTCATTCATTCAAGCACACAATAGAAACACACACCACAACACAAAAGGAAAACAGATGGTTTTAAGAACCATTCTGTGAACTAAGATACAGTGGGACCGATACAACTCACTCCTACGGTAGTGATCAAGTGCATCTACTCATCATCAATGAAGTCGTAGTCATCATCATTAGTGTAGAAATCAATGCATCATCCTCCAGGTAGTCATTGTCATCACTGAGGTACGAGTGAATATCTCCCTGGATGTCTTCACCTTCTTCCTCTTCTTCTTTTGCTTCCAGCTAGACTTCTTGCTCATGGATGGTCTTCTCGAGGTCATCCACCTTCTTGCGAAGACGAGCGATGGTGTGATCCTTCTTCTCGCGTTGACAACGAAGTGATTGGCGATCCTTTATGAGCATGGCGAGAGTCTGGTCCTTCTTGGCGGCAATGGCAAGGTTAGAGCATTTTCCAATTCCTTCTACCTATCATATAGTAGGAAGTCAAGATTCTCCACTTGGCGCTTCATCTCTGGGTGACTTGGCATCTCCAATGGAATTCCCATAGAATCACGCCTTGCGTAATGAGCAAAGTGAGTTCCCTGGATCAAGTTGATGTTTTGCCCACACAGACGAGCAAGAGCTTCATGCATAGCCCTGGCTAATCCATCTAGCCAGTTGTTCTTTCGCATGGTGAATTGAATCTTCTCATAAAGGGGTGCTTCCATCTTGCCTCTAAGGTCTGCAACTATCAGCCATTGTAAATCTACTCCTGGGAAGTCCTTGAGTTGAGCACCGAAGAATTCTGGATGCGGGCGTTCAAGGTACTCTGACGGTGCATCAAGATCCCTCTGAAATATTAGCTGGCCTCCGTTGCCCAATTGGTTGAACTTGCAATACTGAACTTCCATCTATAAGAATTTAGGATGAGTAAGTTAGCGAGGTGATCAAGTGTGTCAAATTTTATGTAGTAATGTAAGAATTTTTGAGGAACATGATTTTTTTTAAAAAGAATCTTAAGGCTAAGAGTGGAAATAGGTTTTCATAAATACTCACTTCATTTGTTTTGAAACTAAGTTTTTGTTTGGAGTCCATTCTAACTAGGGTCTCCTATGTCCAGGATAGCTCTGACACCAACTTGTCAACACCCGAATTTTTAATCCTAGATGCCTGTTATGCCATACATCGCAAGCCCAGGATTACCATTTTTGCGAGACATAATAGATTGGATATCACAGTACATCATCCATTACAAACCATAATAAGGTCTTACACAAATAAAGGATCTCATGATCCACTCTTAATACGAACAAGTAGCGGAATAATAAGCATAGAGGTAGGCTCCATCTACAGTGTCACAGGCAATGATGACGATGGGAGATGATCCTAGTTGTCATAGCCGTCCTGCTGCCCATCTTCCTGATAGTCCTCCTCATACTCTGGCCATGGGAATCGCCAGGGACAAAGCCATGAGTACTCTTTCAGTACTCGCAAACTATCACTAACAAGTAAGGTAGTTCTAGTAGGAATCCTAAGCTCTGAGTTTATTTGCAAAAAGCTAGATTTATCTAAACTGAGTTTAGAAGTAAACAAAACTAAGTAACAGTTCTAAATCACTTTAAGTTGGGAACCTATTTTTCATATTCACAACCCTATTGTGGTCAAGTCAAAATCATAGTTCACTTCACAAGTCATTTTGGAAAACATCTGATGACAGAACTGTATGGCAACTCCAACTGTCCATGACTGTGGACGCGGCTATTCGAATAGTTTGACACTCTGCAGATGTGGTACACTTTCACTACAAAATTCGATACATCCGTCAGGGATAACCCAGAATCATCATACTTAGTATGCGGATAATCAATCATAACCTTTCCATTACACACTCTAGTATAAGCACCTCTCCTATGAGCTTGGCCTCCCAGCCATGGCCATCTGCCATCCTGGACACTACATAGGTGGACATCATCAAGAGGTAGCCTCAGCTCAAACCTCCTCCGCGAGGGAACCCATACTAATGCATATAAACTTCTGGCTAAGTCTTACCCAATTCAGGTATTGTGCTTGTACGGTAAAATTGGAATGGTATTGCATCCGAACCCAACTATCAGTTTTTATAAAGGGCTAAGCCTCATGCCTCGACATTTTCATCATCAAATCCATTTGTGTTTCTCAACATTTCAATAGAATTACTCATCATTCCAAGGTTTAAATAATCATTTTCACCAAGTGTTCCCATCTAGAGTGATCAAGTTTTATGCTTAGCACTAGCCACTAAGTTAAGAGTGTTCACTAATGAGGGATGCTAATATCATTCTCATGCCATAGAATGACATCTAGTATAGGCCTAGTTTTATACTCTTTATGCTTTCTATACTATCTTTCCAAAACCTCACAAAGCATTAACTAAAAGTAAAAGTAAAACCTCACAAAGCATTAACCAAAACCTCACAAAGCATTAACTAAGAGTAAAGCTTGCAAGTAAAACTTGGGATTGGTATCAAAATTATATAACCAAAGCATGCCTAATGCATTTGCTTAAGTTATCAAGGGGAAAGTGTTAACTTGCCTAGTTCTAGCTTGCCTTGATTGGTGCAGTGATTGAAGTTTTATTCGCCTTCTTCGGGGTAGAACTCCTCCTCCTCGTATCCTTGGTCGGTACTATCGTCTATAAATGAATACGGGGTACACAATCACCAAACAATACTTAACTAGCTCTATTTAGCACACTAAGGTTCATACTTGATGATCTAGCATCATCACAAACATCACATGAATGAAATACTAGTTTTATTTAGTTTATTTGAGAAAAGCAATTTCTACTCATTGAAATTAATTAAGATTTAATATTCTCCAATTAAAATATGGTATCATGTGACACATACCATCGCCACATATTCTAATATGTGGGAATGTGATTTAAAGTGTTGGTCATAATTTATAAAGTTTAATAATATTATTTAATAGATTTAAAGTGACTAGAAATTCCCTAATAGCATTGTTTTGGTACTAGTCGAATGTCACTGCATACAAACCTAGATATTCTTTACATATTCAGATAGATATTATCAAATGTGATTTTTGAGAGTTGGAATCAACTCAAAAGCTATTATGGTTGATTTTTGAAAAATGTTTGAAGTTGCAAAAGTCTTTGTCTGGTTATTTTTACTAAAGATTATCTCTAACTCCAAATGATTTAAATCCAACGGGCTTGGATAGATAATTTAATTATGATTCTAACAAAATTTGAATCATGTCATTTGGTTTAGTGAAACTATCTGAATTGATTTTTGAATAGGTGGACGGAAGCTAGTTTAAACTAAAAAGGAAAAACATTATTTGAATTTCTAGGCCTGGACGGGAAAGCTAAACGGGTCGACCCAACTACAGAGCACAGTGTAGTGCGCTGCTGTTAGAGGGGGTCCACTGGTCAGTGACTCGTCTAACGCGAAGTTTTATCTTTCAATATGGGCACTACGATCTAATTCTAATCCAACGGCTGGGGGTCATCGTCGACACCGAACAGCTCCGGCGATGAGCTAAACCTAACGCGGCAGTGGGGGTGTCTCGGGGCTCACCTGGGATCCAGCTAGGCTTGGCGACAGGGAAAACGATGAGGTAGACGACGGCGAGGCGAGGCGCGGTCACGGCAGGGCTCGGGGTGGTCGGAATCGACAACGCCCTTCTCCTCCAGCAGCGGCGGACTCCGGTGCAATTTCGGCTTGGTGGTGCTTGTTGGGAAAATGCCCTAGAGGCAATCATGGTTTATGATA
The DNA here is from genome assembly GCA_910589775.1 of Avena eriantha. Classification (NCBI taxonomy): domain Eukaryota; kingdom Viridiplantae; phylum Streptophyta; class Magnoliopsida; order Poales; family Poaceae; genus Avena; species Avena eriantha. Next base: position 353,983,602 of record OU342743.1, on the reverse strand, counting down.
TTTCTCAATGTATTCATAAAGTTATAGTCCATGTATGAACTACTGATATGTATCATCGAATATGTGATTCGATTGTGGAACTATATATTCATGTTGTTCATGCTAATTGTCCTTGGTCATTGAGGTTGTGCTGGACACACAACTTAGATCAATGTGAAAGTCGGCAGATGACTAGGTTCCACTTGTCATGGGCATGGAGATGCTATTCCGACTTACACGGATTCGGCTAAAGAGTTTAGCGAGTCGTACTGACCCATATTGAGATACAACGAGTAAGTCGTCATTTGTATATCTCAATCAATGTAATCGTTAGACCTAAGGTTATTGCACAATCCGGGTTGAGGATCACCGACTTAGTTTCTGTCAAACGTTGTTCCGTCACTCGGCAGTTATAAAGGCGGAGTTCGGGTCGACTGAGAATCAAGTTGCGTGATATGAATAACCGAGATGGGATTTTGCCCCTCCGTCTGGAGAGATATTCTCTGGGCCCTCTCAGAAAATATGATTCGGAAAGCATGGCCATGCGTGACTCGGTTAAGTGTTAACTGAGGCGACCAACTAAGAGTTAGTCGGATGAATCACTTATCTCGGATCGAGAAAGAGAGTCGAACTATCTAAGGGATGACGATTAATCGCCTATAGTTCGACAAGGTATATCGTGAGGCAAAAGGGACTCAGACCAAAGTCGCATTGGAAGGTATGTCGTCATGACTCTTTGGTACTTGGGAGTTGGCACGTTCTGCTAGGAGCCGCTACCAACTGATCGGGCACGAGTGAGACTCGGATCGTGTCCGGGTCACCATGAGCCTGTCGGGTCACACACTTAAGAGCGGGAGCAAGTTTGGGTTACACCCAAACAAGAAATCTATTTGGGTTGGACCCAAATAGAGACATGGACTTAGTCAGCAGGTGGGACTTGTAGTGGCTAATATAGGCCTTTTAGTGAATAGGCCACAAGTGAGTGGAGCCCACTTTCACTCCCTATATAAGTTGGGGCGCAGGTGCTTAGAGCACACTGTTAGGTCACTCCTTCTGTTGGAAACCCTAGCTCCAGTCCAGTCTAGTCCTATCGCCGCCGTACCGGACCTAGCAGTCCATCGCCGGTGCTCCTCCTCGTACGTGTGGATACTAGCGGAGGTGTTGTACATTCAACACTTCGACGATCGTGGATCGGAATGGATCGTGAGGACTGCACTGCATCAAGCGACGTGCTTCGTCGATTCCGCAACCGCGCGTCTAGTGGTAATTCTCATGGCCTACTACCTCAGCTAGATCTTGGGATCACCGTGTAGGGAAAAGTTTTGTTTTTCTCTGCGTGGCCCAATAGTGCTCGCCTTGCTCCGGGGAGAAGTGGGGAAGGTCAGTGAGGACTGGGAACTCGAATGGTGTGAAGAATGGAGGCTGGGGTGGCCTCCTTTTATAGCTCGGCGAGGGGACCGAGCAGGGCGGTGAGCTTGACGGTGGCATCGCTACAGGCAGCTAATGGCATGGGCGAGGGTGTAGGACGGTACGGTGCTCCCTGGCGGTTCTCACGGACTTAATGGTGCGGCGTGGGGTGGCGTGGTTTGGTCTGGCGCGTGCGGCACTCTGAGCGGAGGCAGAGGTGCTTGTGGCGGTGTGCGGCAGGTGCGAGTCGCACGGCGGCGAAGAGGGGTGTCTGCCGGGGTGGGGTGATCATGGCGAGGCTGCACGTGCGCCGTGAGGGCAAGGCGTGAGCTGGCGGGGCTGGTCGGGCATGGCGCACTATCGCACTCTAGAAACGGTGTAGATAGGCAGTGCGCGGCGCGACTAGGGTGGTCCACGGCTCGGGTAGGGCTATGGCCTGGAAAGGGGGTGGCGGTATGGTGTGGCGAAGCTAGTGGATATGTTGGATGGGCACGGGGTGGTTTGGTGCGAGCTGGCCATGGTTTACCGGCGATGACCACAAAACGGCGGCGCTCCACTGTTCTCCACGGCGAAAGGGGGGCTTGTCTGCTGCTTCTAGACACTCAGGGGGACAAGGGGGTTAAGAGGGAGGTCAATTGGTCGATGATCACTATACAAAACAGTGAAGTTAGGCTAGAGATTATTCTGTGCATGCCAAGTGTTTGTGTTAATGGCCGCATGAAATTTATTTTTGAATTTTTGATTCAATTTTTTTGAGTGATCTTATATTAAGCTTGAGAGACTAGGTTTGCTTGGAGAGGTCAAGGGGAATTGATTTGTTAGGTTTTTGAAAAAGTCTGATCTTCACATATGAATTGGATTCAATTTTCAAATGTCCTTTAAATGGATTAGCTAGTTGTTTTTGTAAGTTTGTAAAGTGGGCCTTGATGCATCTTTACTTGGTCTAGCAAGGGGTGAAACTAGATAGAAATATTTCTATTAGGAATCTTCCTCTAGGAACACCTAAAGTGGCCTAGTGGTTTAAAATGCTCAAAATGACCATTTGGTGTATTTATTCTTATTTGATTTCTTTTTCTTTGGAAATTGTTTGTAAATGGTCTAGATGATGTGGAATTCACCTTTAAACCATTTCACAACATTTAGAACAATCAAGTATGACATATACACTCAATTCTACACTAATGCAAACACACATGCATTCATATCTATTTTTCTTAATAAAAGTTTTTGTTAACCATAAATTGGGTGATTAGCACTTGATAACCTTTATTAAAGTTTTGGGGTGTTACATGAACCCACTATCGAGCATAAATAGTCCCTCTTGGAGTTGCTAGCATCTAGTTGGCCAAGATAGCTACTAACAATGGAAAGCATGCAAGATCACAAATAACATAGACATGATAGAATCAATAATCAATCTGAAATAGCATCTCAATATCCATTGGATCCCCGCAAACACAACATGTAAGATTACAAATAGATTATCTTGATCATGAACGGAGCTCACAAGATCTAAACATGATAGCACAAAGGAGAAGAACCAACCAGCTAGCTACTACATGGACCCGTAGTCCAGGGATGAACTACTCACACATCACACAGGAGGCAGGCATGATGATGAAGAAGGCCTTTAGGGTGATCTCTCCCATCCGGAAGGGTGCCAGGAAGTGCTTCAGATCCCTCTCGATCTAGGGATGGAGATGGCGGTGGCTACAGACTCTTTCGTGGAATTTTCATAGGGCCCTTAGGGTTTTCATCCCGGGAGGCTTTTATAGGCGGAAGGGTAAAGTCGGTGGAGCACCAAGGGGGCCACACCCCCTGGTGGAGCGCCTCCCAGGCCGCGCCGCCACTAGGTGTGGCCGCCCTGGTGCGCCACTTCGTCTCCCCTCCGGACTTCGTGTTGCTTCGGGTAAAATATTGACTTTGGTTTTGTCCGGTCCAATTCCGAGAATATTTCCTTACTAGCTTTTGTGAAACCAAAAACAGCAGAAAACATGCAACTGGCACTGTGGCATCTTGTTAATAGGTTAGTTCCAGAAAATGTATAAAAATACCTCAAAGTATGAACAAAACATAAGAAAGTAGATACTAAACAAGCATGGAACATCAAAAATTATAGATACATTTACGACGTAACAACATCCCGAAGATTAACTCCTGCTCATCCTCGAGTAGGTAAGTGATAAAAATAATAATTTTTTAGGTGACCTGCACCATCACAATCTTGATCAAGGTATTTGTAAAACATTGATAGATGGGATCATAGTACTCTAACATAGACATGAAATATATAGTTCTAAGAATAATACATAGCAACTATGTGGTAACATGAAAAGGTTCAAACAAAAGATTCATGAATAACAACGCTTTGAAAGACTTTTGTTTGTTTCACATATAGAAAACATAATGAGAATGGCATTCATCTTGTCCCTCATGGTGTAGCAAAACATAAATGAATAGGACACCTTCGAAGTTCATAAGGGTGACTAGATACAAATAGTTTAAGAACAAGCAATATCAAAGTTATGAATCAATCAACAAGTTTTGGGACAATGCACATTAAACTTAGAATGACCACTATGCTCTCTCAATAGGTGCATAAAGATATAAGATCGAGACTCAACGTAAAAGTAAAAGAAAGTCCCTTCATAGAAGGAAGCAGGGATTTAAGTCTCATAAAGAGCTTCCAAAAATTATGGTACTTATCAGCTTTCAGCTCTCATTACCCCTATCATAAGCATCTTCAGGTGATTAAGGTTAAAGTGAACAAATCGGAGGATATGCCTGACAAGTTATAAGCTGAAAATCTCATGCCCCTTGCTTACGAGTACCGAACATCATGCTACTCAACTTTAGCCACAAGTAAGTTCTTGTCATTGTAAGTATATGTGTATCATAGAGAACTGCCAACAGGGTACCCCTTTCCCCATGTTACATGATCTTTCCCATATCAAAATGCCAAGGTGACAGACAATGAGCATCTCAACGATCCTTTTTTATTTGCTATTTGCATAGGCTTTGCCTTTTATTTTTTTATTTTTTTATTGAGGATGCTTCACAGATTGCTCACTATGGTAATGCTACAGGTTTCCACCATGATTAGGCATGGCTTAAGCTAGCCTCCCAGGCGTTTCTCTAACACATATACAAACTCCATGAGCTTTACAATCTCCCCTTTCACATCACACCATCGGGATCCATAAGAAAAAGAACATGATATCAACTAAATAAAGTGCAATGTTGAAAGCGTTCCCCATGATACATGTTTCTGCTAATTCACAACTTACAAAGTGCAAGCATATACGCAAGATAGATGGGCACAAGGTTCAAGTTTATTAAGTGCAAGAAATTAAAGTGTGCCATCAAGTTCATGAGAACTTTAATCACTAATTTTCACATAACAAGTTTAATTCGGAAGGTAGATAAAAACATGAATATACTTGGAATAGCAATAATGCTAATAGGTATATATGGTGGACTCTTTGGAATAACTTGGTTTTATTTTGAGTTGGATGCATGAGTGGAACTCATACTTGGTACATGTGGAGGCTAGCAAAATACTAGGAGCGACCAAATAAGAGAGCAATAATGACCATAATCATGCAAAGCGACAAAACATTACTAATTAAAGCAAAAACTGATATTACAAGTCGAAAACTAAATGATCATAGAGGCTATGGTGACTTGGTATAGTCTTAACATGGTGTGAGGATGCGCCAAGTCGACCCAAATAAGGAATCAAAGGAGAGTACCACAATATTATGCTTTTATATGCTAAAACAATGCATGATTCTTTCAATGAACATTAAGCAATCTCAATTGTTTGTAACAAGTCATGCTACAGCAATAATCACTAAGCATAAAGTCAAAGCAATATCAAACATGACATGATAAAGTCTATGCCACAGTCAAAACAAGACTCCTTTTTATACCACTTATAAACATGAACTTTCCTACTCTTTTCCAATCCAAATCAACTTATTTGAAACTATGTATGAATGCAGGGGTCCAACCAATTTATTTAAGCAAACTAAGCAAAAAAAACTAAAAACAAAAATGAAGACGCTCCAAGAACAACACAATTGTGCATGAAACAATAAAAATGAAGTGTTTCGAAGAAACCTGAGATTTTTTTAATGAAGAAGGGGATGCCTTGGGCATCCCCAATCTTTGACACTTGTACTTCTTGAATATTTCTTGGGGTGACACGGGTGGCATCCCCAAGCTTGAGCTTTTGTCCATACTTCATCTTATCATATTATTCTTCCCTACACTTTAAAATTTCCTTCATACAAAACATCACAATATCTTCATTAGCAACATTAGTGTACTTAAGATAATAGGCCTTTAGGTTCAGTTTCAACAGAAGTAAACTTCAATTAAAATACAATATACGGTAGCACTTCCTTTTAAAAGTTCAAGAAATTTCACAAGAACTCAAAGAGATTAAGAGGCAAATGCAAATAATGGCAGAAATCTGTCAAAACAGACCAGCAGGTAAAAACCGATTTTTTTCGAAGACCTTCTGTTGCTCAAATCTAAAAGTGTTAAACTAAAGAAAGTTTGATAACAACCTGGGCCAGAAGCACAAAACATTATAGCTCAATCTGATGTAAAGAGATTGTCACAAATTTTTACAGCGAAGCCCAGAAATCTGTTCCCAAGCATTATTTCTCTCTTATTAGAGGTTATTCTTGGCACAAAACGACACAAAAATGATAAGGAGAGGTTATTACTGATTAATTTCCAAGACTCAACAAAAGAAAAATTTATTGACTAAATTTTTTGGTTATCTCCCAATAAGTGCTTTTCTTTATCACCTTTGAGCTAGGCATAAGAAGCAAGAATCAAGTATTCTCAAATGAAGAAGCAGTAAGAGCAGATTTTGTTTTAATAGGAGAGGCAAAATGAATCTTCTCTCTCTTCCTAGGGAAGTGTTCTATACCTTTCTTGAGTGGGAATTGATATTTAATGGTGCCTTCTTTCATATCAATAATGGCACCAACAGTTCTTTCATATCAATAATGGCACCAACAGTCCTCTAGGCATTATTGCTAAAATTATTATTTCTAATATAGTTCAGATCAACTTGCTCTTCTTGAGAAACCAAAGAGGCTAAGGGAACATGATTTGGAACAATATGAGCTTTCCCATTAACAAGCATAGACATAATAACATCAATTTTATCACTCAAGAGGAGGTTTGTTCAACAAAATTGACCTTCTTACCTTGTGGAGCTCTCTCAGTGTGCCATTCAGAATAGTTAACCATCATATTATCAAGGAGCTTTGTTGCAGCACCCAAAGTAATGTTCATAAAGACACCTCCAGCAGCATAATCCAGCATATTTCTTGAAGAATAATTCAGTCCTGCATAAAAGGTTTGGATAATCATCCAAGCAGTCAGTCCATGAGTGGGACAATTCTTTACCAAATATTTCATTCTTTCCCAAGATTGAGCACGTGTTCATAATCAAATTTCATAAATTTCATTATTTCACTTCTCATAGATATAATCTTAGCAGGAGGATAGTATTTTCCAATGAAAACATATTTGCAATTAATCCAAGAATCAATACTATTTCTAGTTAGGGATAGCAACCATTCTTTAGCTTTTCCTCTCAAAGAGAAAGGAAACAATTTAAGCTTAATAATATCTCCATCTATATCCCTATGTTTTTGCATCTCACAGAGTTCAACAAAGTTATTGAGGTGAGCAGCAGCATCTTCAGTACCAACGCTAGAGAATTGTTCTTTCATAACAAGATTGAGCAAAGCATGTTTAATTTCAAAGAAAGTAGCTTCAGGAACAAGTGGAGCAATAGGTGTGCACATGAAATCATTGTTCTTGGTGCTACTGAAGTCACACAACTTAGTGTTTTCAAGAGTATTCATTTTTTTTGTTTTTAATATAAAGAAGCAAACCAGTACAACTATTTTTTGTGTGTTTTTGATAAAACAAGAAAACAAAGCAAAAATAGACAAAGAAAAACAAAAAAAATTTAAAGAGATTGGTTACGAGGGACTCCTCTTATGAAGATGTCCTTGAATCCCTGGCAACGGCGCCACAAAAAAGGCTTGATGGCTCAAAATATATCGAGCTCGTTGGGAACCCCAAGAGGAAGGTATGATGAGCACAGTAGCAAGTTTTCCCTCGTTTATAAAACCAAGGTTATTAAACCAGTAGGAGCAAGGAAACAACTCCAAGGTGTTGTTTCCAACTTGGAATCCTGCACAACACAACCCAGAACTTTGTCCCAACTTATAGTGAGGTTGTCAATCTCACCGGTTTTGCTGAAAACAAAGGATTAAATGTATTGTGTGGAAGATAGTAATTGTTGTAGAAAGTAAACAGTAAATAGTATATGGTTTATCAATGGTAAAAGAGTACACCGGGGTCCATAGTTCACTAGAGGTGATTCTCCTTATGATAAATAACATGTTGGGAGAACAAATTACAGCGGGGCAATTGACAGACTCGAGAAAGCATACCATGCATATACTAATCATCTTGACTCCTATGAGATTTGATTGGGCATTACAACATTATGCATACATAGTAATCCAATTGCATCTATGACTAATAATCCACCTTCAGGTTATCATCCGAACCCCCTCCAGTATTAAGTTGCAAGCAACAAATAATTGCATTAAGCAAAGTGTGTAAAGTAAACAATGCGATTGTCCCATGGACAAAGGATTGCTATTTTCTCCGTAGTAGCAACAACACATCTAGTACCTTAGAGATTCCTGTCACTTCCCCATATTACTAGAGGCATGAACCCACTATCGAGCATAAATACTCCCTCTTAGAGTTGCTAGCATCTACTTAGCCAATATAGCTACTAACAACGGAAAGCATGCAAAATCACAAATAACATAGACATGATAGAATCAATAATCAATCTGAAATAGCATCTCAATATCCATCGGATCCCCGCAAACACAACATGTAAGATTACAAATAGATGATCTTGATCATGAACGGAGCTCACAAGATGTAAACATGATAGCACAAAGGAGAAGAAACAACCATCTAGCTACTACATTGACCCGTAGTCCAGGGATGAACTACTCACATGTGGGGTCCTCGGTATTTAATCATCCGAGAAATCCCTGTTATGTAAATATCCACGTTCCCATGACCACTGAGCCGTGGAACATAACCGACAAATATCATTAAAGCATCCGAAACATAACGAATACAAGACTTACATAGTTGCCATTATATCTACACAATCTTTCGGCAGCGGAGCTTCAACACACGCAGGGCCCAATCATGCCTCGACCTACAGGCGGCTGACTGGGAAGACGGCCTAGCTCGCTGGACGTCACCTTAATATTCTGATGTCGAACCTCTGAAAGCCTGGCCAAGTAAATAGCCAGGGACAATGCCATGAGTACTTTTGAATGTACTCACAAACCACCAAGATAAGTGAAATAAGGAAATGCAATTCCGGTTGTGGCGAGATAGCTCTATCTAGGGTTGTTTTTGAAAAGCCTAGACTATCTCTTGTAGTTACAGCATCTCCATATCTCTGTTGAAAAAGAGTTTTGAAACATGCCTCTGTTTTATAAATCAAGATATCCCCATATCCTTGTTGAAAACCTTTTTGAAAACAGTTTTGGAGTAAAAACCCTTTTTAAACCTCTTTGACCACCTCTGGTCAAGACAAAACTTTAAACTTAGGTTCCCTCGGAACCTCCATACTTACATCCATTTTTCCAAACAATCCATCGTTTGGGTACTCCTAGCCATCACATTTCCAACAATCTAGAGTTTGTGGAATTTCCCCACAAGAATCAATACATCCGCCGGGATACAACCACGGCCCTCTACCCACGGTAGACGGGGGTCCAAATAATCAAATCGAACCTTTCACTTGTCAACCCTAGCAAAGGCTTCTTTTCCTTTTGGGTTTGTTCTCCCCGGCAACGAGTATGTGGATCCCATCCATAGTCGTGCCTTCCCTACACGCGTATACCCAAACCGCAGCTTGGTGTATACCTTAACTTGGTGACTCCACTTCCTTCCGTACCACCTAAGTCATACCGTCCGCGGGAGACCCAATTGTTGCATCGGCACTCCTGCCAAGACAGGCTCACGCTTGCTAAAGCAAGCTACAGGCTCCAGATCCGAAGAACTGTTAGTGCCTGCCCAGAATTCAAGGGATTTCTCCCTATAAGCATTGTACAAGATGCCCCGGCTAATGAAGCACCTGGGGTAATGTGGTTGCATGGATAAAAATTGTTCTAGTAAAGGCGTAGAACATCCCTTCTCTTTCTCTTGTCCATTTTCTCATTTCTCATCAACACCACTTCTTTAGTTAAAACATCCTCTTGGAACGATACCTCTTCCAAGGGTTTTACAAAGTAGTTTTTAAACAGTTGAAGTAGGGTAAAGCCCAAGACAAGTTATTTTCACAAAGCCGGGGTTTTCAATGAGGTAGGATGCTGACCATCGTACTCTCGGTCTAAACGGATAAAATGGTGGGTACATCAGGGTGGTGCCACGAGGGACACCAAGTCATAACTTGCAGGAGCCAAGTTATCAGCGCAGTACTTATAAAACAAGACATGCAGGTAAGTAATGCAATTTTATAAAGGAGATACAAAACAGGTAATAAAGAAGAGTAGGACAAGTATCGGAATTTTGGAATGGTGGCTTGCCTGTGATCAGCGATAAGTCCCTGGACTTCTTTAGATAACCAAGAATACCCAATAAATAATAATAAGGAGTCCCTTTCTTCCCGTCGTCAAACAATCACACTATCGCCGTCATCGAGTATAAATGCAAGCAGACAATAACTCAATCAATACAAGGCATAAAGGCATCAAACCATACAGCAAACAAACATAAGGAATACTACTTCACTTAATAGGTTTTGGAAAAGTTGGGTATTATTAATGGAATTACTAGATTGCCATAGAGGTGTTTTTCCCTTGGAAGATAGTTGTCAAAGTTATTTATCAAGGACATGGATTGGGTGTCTGAGGTCTGTAGGATGCCAATGTGCAAAAATTATATCCTCAAATAGGTATTGGAAAAACAAGACCAACACAAGTGGTTTCACTAGATTATCATTTACCTAGATTTAGTTATGCTTTTTATAGTGGAATAATTTCTAGTTTGAGGAAATAATTCACCAGAATTTATCTGGAGTACAAAAAATAATTTCCTTGGGTGGTTAAGTTATGTTTGATGTACTGAACCACATAGAAGTGGAATCTTGTCAAAATTATTACCAGATTGCCCTTAATAAATCATCAAAGGCAGTTTTCTAAGGTATTTGTCTTTTTCTCCATATTTATTTTACAGCAGGTTTTAGTGTGGTTCCAGCTTTACATGGTAGGTATTGGAAGTACCTTTCTGTAAAAATTGTAATTACCCATTTTGGATATCCAGAACCACTGGAGGGATTTATTTAGTGAAAAATGGGTACACAAAATAGTTTAATTCACTATAATTCAACTAGAGCTTAATAAAATTTGAGCTGCTGGGGTTTGATAGATGTTGCTATTAGGATGTACTGGGAGGTGGAATTAGGCCGATAACACATATGGGTTGACCTAGATAAATTCTTAAAGGAAGATTATTGCTGTTGTTGTTATTTTTGCTATAGGGTGACCTTAGTTCACCTTGACCTGAGATAAAGGCTAGATGGTAGGTCTATGGATATACTTTCAACGGAGCTTGGTTTCATATATTTTGGAGATGTGTAGGTCAATGAGGAAATGATTTAGTGTAAAAGATACTCTTTAGAAAATTAAATGCCAGAAAATAATAAAAATTATTTTTGGCAAGGTTCTAGTTCTGCAAGTTGCACAACACCTTACAATGCTATGGGCAGAAAGTTTAGTTTACATTTTTATATCTATTTAAACTAGATTGCTAAAATCAGATATGGAATTTATGTATAAAAGAAAAAGGAGCCCAGAGGAGCTACGGGCCTGATCTGGGTAGATCTAGGCCGGCCCGAGGCAAGTGTGGCCCAGTAGCAGGGCTACGCGCGCACGTGAGGCAGGAGGCCGGGTTTGAAACACGCGAGGCGGGGCCTGCTTGCCAGTGTCTCATGGTGTCGAAGCGGTACGCGCTGCCAGTGGCCGTTCGATCAAGTTCGGATCGACGGCCGTGGAGCGCTATCCTCCCGAGGACGACGAAAACATGGGGGGAAACCCTAGGGCCAGGGGCTGAGCTCGGGGAGGTTACGGGAGGCCTTACCGGCGGCTCGGCGGTGTCGGGGAGACGGCAGAGGCGACGCGGAGCATCGCGGCGAGCCCAACGACGGGTGGCAGTGGCGGTTTCGGTCGTGCAGGAAGGGTTCATGCAACCACGCCGGTGTGCATGCTTTAGACGTGGTTGGTGGCACCGGTGGAGGCCGACCTGAGAATAAGAGAGGGTAGGGTTAGACGCAGGAGAGTGAGAGATGTTCAGGAAACTCACATGTAGGGGGAGAAGTGCAGGGTTCAGAGCACCATGAATAGATCTTAGAAATGGCCGAGGGGTGCCTTCTCTCCCTCTCTCACCTAAACTAGAGTAAGGGAAAGGGGAGAGAGCAAATGAGGGGTTGGGGAGGCACGGGGTGGCCTCTGGCCTTATAAATCGAAGGGAGAGGTCCATGGTGGCACAAGTCCATGGGAGGACAAGGGGAGGGAGCTGGCCATCCATTGGGTGTGGAGGGTGGTGGGGTGAGAGGATATGGTGCTTTGGTCATGCCTAAGGGCATAGGGGCAGAGTGCAGCAGCTGCAAGGGGAGTAAAGAAGTTTGCAAGGCAAGACACCCACATGAGGTTAAGTTCTAGTGTCCAAGCACTAGAGGACAAATTGCTAAAGGGTGATGCTACAGTGCACTTCGACCAGAGCGGTTCATGGTGCTGGAGAGGAGTGCTAGAGAAGCTTTGATGGAGTGTGGATGGGTTTTGAATCATGTTCATGATTTATTTCAAGTTTTGAGCATATGGTTGTTCATGAAGAACTTCTGAGATTTGTATCATGTCTAGATGATTCAGTGCTGCTGGTAGATAGGAATGGTTAAGGTGCATTCCTAGGATTTATTTGGGATTTTTATGAGGGATGTTAGTCCTCTTAAATCCATTTATTCAAAAAGGGCAGAAGTAGTTTCTAGAATCTCATTTGATATCTTTACATTGGACAAGGTTGGTTTTTGGTGTGAGAGGGTCCAAAATGTGAAAACACACTTAGGGGAATTTCCCCAAGATTTATTGGGGCATGAAAGTATTTAAAACATTTATTTTGTTGTTTCTGCCTTTTAAGAAAAAGGGCAAAAAGAATTATTAAAACTCTTCAAAAATATTTATTTTTGAATTTGGAAGATAGGGTAAATAATTACTTCCAAGGAGCTTAAACACGAGGAGGTGTTTTGGAGAAAGTCAAACTTTCTATTATGGTAGGAGTTTTGAGGTTTTTGTTGATTAAGAGGATTAAATAGATTTGGAGCTATAATAATTATGGATAATATTTGATAAATCTTGATTATCAAGGTAGCTGGTGTGGACAGGGTGTATCTAGCATTTTAACCTTGGGAATTGGAAATCCAACTTGAATTAGATGAAAAACAAGGAGTTGTGGATCTAGGGTGATGTTATTTTCATACCATCAAAACCTTGTTGGATCTTGGAGATCAGAGCTCACCTTGATGCAAGGGGTAGATGATTAGTTATATCAAGTCATATAGATGATTATGGCAGAAGGAGTTTGGACTGGTTACATTTGAGATGGTCTGGGAGTGATGACAAACTTTGTTGAAATTAAGGCTGCCATACTAGATGAGTCATGATGCTTTATAAACCATGTGGGTTTAAGAAGCACAGAGATCCACTTGGAACACGTGAAGTAGATGTTGATATACCTATATGAGTATAACACAACCATACAAATAGTTGGTCCATAGAAGGTTGGATGATGGTGTGAGCTTCTGTCAAAGTAGGCATGATGACTAGATTTGCAGGAAAAGTTATTTTCTTGCCTGCAAAACCATCAAGAACAAGTGGGTAGGAGGATGATATAACCAAGGGTAAGAGTGGGCATTGGTATTCCTTAGGATGGTTAACAAGATGGTTAAGGTTAATTTCCAAAACTGCACATGGTTTTAGAATGGGACGCATTCAAAAAGGTGATGTTGAAACAACTTCCAGACTTAGTCAAATTTGGCAGTTTTGAGGATTTTGACTAGAGTATGAGAGGGGATGTTTTTGATGGGTTGCAAGGTACCCAAGCATCATCAAGGGAATGATGTTGAAGAGTAGATTGAGTAGAAAGTATCCATGCTTGATATTGGTCTTCGTTGACTTGGGAGCTTCTAGAAGGTATCACTGCATAATTGATCTAGTTAAGGGTTTTAGATGATCGCCTAGTAGCTAGAGATCAGATCATGATTGTATTCTTGCTTAGCGTTTGGTGATTTGGAAACATCTTGATCCTAGTGATGAGCTCCTAGAGTAGCTCATACTATCTCCTAAGCAGACAAAACAAGCAGCAGATCAAGGCAATTCATCAGACAGCAGATCAATGCAACTCATCTTATAAACTAAGAAAATCACTACTAGGGTTACCATCAAGCCTGGCTTGAGGGAAGGTTGGGTATTTTGAAAAGTTTGGAGTTTGAATAAGATGAGATTCCTTGGTATCTCTACCAAGAGTAGAATTCAAAAGCTTTAAAAAGAGGTTTTGGGAAACCTAGAGGGAAGAGTAGTTGAAGGTTCTGTCTTGAAAACATACGGAGGTTATAACTCTCCATAGTTTTGTCAATAGAAGCTACTAAGATAGTTTTGGTTACATAAGCATCTTGGCTCATGTTTTGAAATGCTAGAACATTTGAGAATATGTAAAATGAGCCAGGATAGTTTTGTTAAATAGTTTTTGTCAACTGATAGTGAGGTAAGGAGTATCATATGGCGTACACTCACACGCACAAGCACCAACAAACAAAAAGCAAACACTACACCAATGAACAAGAAAAAGTTTTTGTTCCCCTGATTTTTGCATTCTGGACAACTAATCAGGGTTGCTGAAATTGGGATGTTACATCACACATCACACCGGAGGCAGGCATGGTGATGAAGAAGGCCTCTAGGGTGATCTCTCCCCTCCGGTAGGGTGGAGGGAAGAGCTTTAGATCCCTCTGGATCTAGGGATGGAGATGGCAGCGGCTACAGACTCTTTCATGGAATTTTGATCGGGTCCTTAGGGTTTTCGTCTTGGGAGGCTTTAATAGGTGGAAGGGAAAGGTTGGTGGAGCACTAGGGGGAACACACCCCCTGGTGGCGCGCCCCCCTAGGCCACGCCGCCACTAGGTGTGGTCTCCCTGGTGCGCCACTTCGTCTCCCCTCCGGACTCCGTGTTGCTTCGAGTAAAATATTGACTTTGGCTTTTGTCCGGTCCAATTCTGAAAATATTTCCTTACTAGCTTTTCTAAAACCAAAATAAACAGAAAACAGGCAACTGGCACTATGGCATCTTGTTAATAGGTTAGTTCCAGAAAATGTATAAACATACCTCAAAGTATGAACAAAACATAAGAAAGTAGATAGTAAACAAGCATGGAACATAAAAAATTATTGATACGTTTATGACGTATCAATGTGTTCTTCTCACAAACCACATATGGATCAACCAATGTAATTGCATGTGTGTTCTGCTCACAAACCACATATGGATCCACTATAGTCATTGCATGTATGTTCTTGTAATGACAAACCACATATGGATCAACCAATGTCATTGTATGTGTGTTCTTTTCATGAACCACATATGTATCAACCATAGTCATTGTATGTTTTCCCTTTTCACAAACCACATATGGATCCACTAGATCCATTGCATGCATGTTCTTTTAACAAACCACATATGGATCCACTAGAGTCATTGCATGTGTGTTCTTTTCACAAAACACATGGATCCACCAATGTCATTACATGTGTGTTCTTTTAAAAACCACATATGGATCCAGTAGAGTCATTGCATGTGTGTTCTTTTAACAAACCACATATGGATCCAATATAGTCATTGCATGTGTGTTCTCTTCATGAACCACACATGGATCCACTATAGTCATTGAATCTGTGTTCTTTCCATAAACCACATATGGACCCACTAGAGTCATTGCATGTGTGTTCTTATACTAAAACCAGCACTAGAGTCATTGCATGTGTGTTCTTTTCACAAACCACATATGGATGCACTGGAGTCATTGCATGTATGTTCTTTTCATAAAACACATGGATCCACCAATATCATTGCATGTGTCTTCATTTCACAAACCACATATGGAACAACTATGGTCATTGCATGTTTGTTCTTTCCACAAACCACATGGATCAACCAATGGCATTGCATGTGTGTACTTTTCACAAATCACATATGGATCCACTAGAGTCATTGTATGTATGTTATTTTCACAAACCACATATGGATCCACTAGAGTCATTTCATGTGTGTTCTTCTCACAAACCACATGGATCCACCAATGTCATTGCCTGTGTGCTCTTTCCACAAACCACATATGGATCAACCAAAGTCATTGCATGTGTGTTCTTTTCACAAACCACATATGGATCCGACATAGTCATTGCATGTCTGTTCTTGTAATGACAAACCACATATGGATCAACCAATGTCATTGCATGTGTGTTCTATTCATTAACCACATATGGATCATCTAGAGTCATTGCATGTTTGTTCTTTTCACAAACCACATATGGATCCACTAGAGTCATTGCATATATGTTCTTTTCACAAACCACATATGGATCCACTAGAGTCATTGAATGTGTGTTCTTTTCACAAACCACATGGATCCACCAATGTCATTGCATGTGTGTTCTTCTCACAAACCACATATGGATCCACTAGAGTCATTGCATGTGTGTTCTTTTCACAAACCACATATGGATCCAATATAGTCATTGCATGTGTGTTCTTTTCATGAACCACATATGGATCCACTATAGTCAATGAATGTGTGTTCTTTAGACAAACGACATATAGAGCACTAGAGTCATTGCATGTGTGTTCTTATACTAAAACCAGCACTAGAGTCATTGCATGTGTGTTCTTTTCACAAACCACATATGGATCCAATATAGTCATTGCATGTGTGTTCTTTTCATGAACCACATATGGATCCACTATAGTCAATGCATGTGTGTTCTTTCCACAAACCACATATGGACCTACTAGAGTCATTGCATGTGTGTTCTTATACTTAAACCAGCACTAGAGTCATTGCTTGTGTGTTCTTTTCACAAACCACATATGGATACACCAGAGTCATTGCATGTATGTTCTTTTCATAAAACACATGGATCCACCAATGTCATTGCATGTGTGTTCTTTTCACAAACCACATATGCTAGAGTCATTGCATGTGTGTTCTTTTCACAAACCACATATGGATCCACTATAGTCATTGCATGTGTGTTCTTTTCATGAACCACATATGGATCCACTATAGTCATTGCATGTGTGTTCTTTTCATGAACCACATATGCATCCAATAGAGTCATTGCGTGTGTGTTCTTTTCACAAAACCAGCACTAGAGTCATTGCATGTGTGTTCTTTTCATGAACCATAGCTA
The DNA here is from genome assembly GCA_910589775.1 of Avena eriantha. Taxonomy (NCBI): domain Eukaryota; kingdom Viridiplantae; phylum Streptophyta; class Magnoliopsida; order Poales; family Poaceae; genus Avena; species Avena eriantha. The sequence continues at coordinate 353,966,620 of OU342743.1, read as the reverse complement.
GGGTCATTGCATGTGTGTTCTTTTCATGAAACTAGCACTAGAGTCAGTAGATGTATGTTCTTTTCACAAACCACATATGGATCCGCCAATGTCATTGCATGTGTGTTCTTTTCAAAAACCACGTATGGACCCACTAGGGTCATTGCATGTGTGTTCTTATACTAAAATCAGCACTAGAGTAATTGCATGTGTGTTCTTTTCACAAACCACATATGGATCCACCAGAGTCATTGCATGTCTGTTCTTTTCATAAACCACATATGGATCAACCAATGTCATTGCATTTGTGTTGTTTCCATGAACCACATATGGATCCACCAATGTCCCATTGCATGTGTGTTCTTTCCACAAACCACATATGGATCCATAAGAGTAATTGCACGTGTGTTCTGTTCATGAACCACATATGGATCCACTAGATTCATTGCATGTGTGTTCTTACGCTAAACCAGCACTAGAGTCATTGCATGTGTGTTCTTTTCATGAACCACATATGGATCCACTAGATTCATTGCCTATGTGTTCTTATCCTAAACTAGCACTAGAGTCATTGCATGTGTGTTCTTTTCATGCACCACATATGGATCCACAAATGTCCCATTGCATGTGTGTTCTATCCACAAACCACATATGGATCCAACAGAGTAATTGCACGTGTGTTGCTTTCATGAACCACCTATGGATCCACTAGATTCATTGCATGTGTGTTCTTATCCTAAACCAGCACTAGAGTCATTGCATGTGTGTTCTTTTCATGAACCACATATGGATCCACTAGAGTGATTGCATGTGTGTTCTTTTCGTGAACCACAGCTAGAGTCATTGCATGTGTGTTGTTTTCATGAAACTAGCACTAGCGTCATTGCATGTGTGTTCTTTTCACAAATCGAATATAGATCAACCAATGTCATTTCATGTGTGTTCTTTCCACAAAAGACATATGGACCCACTAAAGTCATTGCATGTGTGTTCTTATACTAAAACCATCACTAGAGTCATTGTATGTGTGTTCTTTCCATGAACCACAAATGGATCCACCAGAGTCATTGCATGTATGTTCTTGTAATGACAAACCACATATTGTTCAACCAATGTCATTCCATGTGTGTTCTTTTCATGAACCCCATATAGATCAACCAATGTCATTGCACGTGTGTTCTTTCCACAAAACATATATGGATCCACCAGAGTAATTGCACGTGTGTTCTTTTCATGAACCACATATAGATCCACTAGATTCATTGCATGTGTGTTCCTATCCTAAACCAGCACTAGAGTTCACTCCATGTGTGTTCTTTTCATGAACCACATATGGATCCACCAGAGACATTGCATGTGTGTTCTTATCCTAAACCAGCACTAGAGTCATTGCATGTGTTCTTTTCTTAAACCACATGGATCCACCAGTGTCATTACATGTGTGTTCTTTCCATAAACCATAGCTAGAGTCCAGCAGTGTCATTGCCTGTGTGTTCTTCTCCTAAACCAGGACTAGAGTCATTGCATGTGTGTTTTTTTCAAACCACATATGGATCCACCAGAGTCATTGCATGTGTGTTCTTTTCATAAACCATAGAAAGAGACATTGTATGTCTGTTCTTTTCATAAACCACATGGATCCACTAGAGTCATTGCATGTGTGTTCTTTTCACAAACCACCAATGGATCCACTAGAGTCATTGCATGTTTCTTTGTGTTCTTTTCCTAAACCACATATGGATCGACCAGAGTCATTGCATGTGTGTTATTTTCATGAACCTTAATTAGAGTCATTGCATGTGTGTTGTTCTCATGAAACTAGCACTAGCGTCATTGCATGCGTGTTCTGTTCACAAACCGAATATGGATCAACCAATGTCATTTCATGTGTGTTCTTTCCACAAACCACAACTAGACCAACTAGAGTCATTGCACATGTGTTCTTATACTAAAACCAGCACTAGAGTCATTGCATGTGTGTTCTTATCCTAAACCAGCAGTAGAGTCATTGCATGTGTGTTCTTTTCATAAACCACATGGATCCACCAGTGTCATTACATGTGTGTTCTTTTCATAAACCATAGCTAGAGTCTAGCAGTGTTATTGCATGTGTGTTCTTCTCCTAAACCAACACTATAGTCATTGCATGTGTGTTCTTTTCCTAAACCTCATATGGATCCACCAGAGTCATTGCATGTGTGTTCTTTTCATAAACATAGCAAGAGTCATTGTATGTTTGTTGTTTTCATAAACCACATAGATCCACTAGAGTCATTGCATGTGTGTTCTTTTCACAAACCACATATGGATCCACTAGAGTCATTGCATGTGTGTTTCTGTTCTTTTCCTAAACCACATATGGATCCAC